>OZ024856.1:3902700-3976624 GCA_964017155.1 Oasisia sp. SBJ-2009 | reverse complement strand
GAGAGAGAGAGAGAGAGAGAGAGAGAGAGAGAGAGAGAGAGAGAGAGAGAGAGAGAGAGAGAGAGAGAGAGAGTTTGGTTGTCGGATGGCCCCATCCAACGCGAAATCTTGGCTACGCTACTGAAACAAATGGTATGAAATAAATTATAATACGCGACCAGTTGTCAGATACGGAGAATGATTCAATTCTACAAACTGACTCGCTCGTTTACACGGTGCGCTCGTGAATTCGCATACGATAAACAGCCCACCCGACGTTTCACCGCATCTCCCCGCCAAAGTGTGGCCACGCGGCGGGTTTGATCGGCGCGTTCGACGGGCGCGGGTCGCTAGTCTCGCTGGCTTGATGTCGTCTGCATCAGTTGTAGTTGGGAGTTTCGAGGATAAAGACACGTGCTTGGTACGGACGAAAAACCACCGTCTCACGGGTAACTCCGAAGTCTTTTGGAGGAAATCGGCGTGTCGAAGCGTGCCCCGTCGAGGTAATGTTGCCGTGGATGTTACTCGCGGCGCTGTCGGGATTGTCAGCCGTGGATGGTGGCGTCGTGGTGACAGTGGCGGGAGACGCCATGGGCAACTGTCTCGGGACAGGGGGCTGGCGCGTCTGTGGGCCGTGCAGTTGTTGCTACACACGCCAACGCACCATGGTCGTCTGTCAGGGCAGCAATGTGACGGACATACCACAAGACCTGCCGAGGAATCTCACCCACTTGTAAGTACAGTGTGTTTTTGCTTTAATCTGCTGTTTTAGGAACTCTTCGCGGCTGTCGGTGACTCTACCACTCTGGAACCTAGGGAAGACTGTGTTGAGTTCTAGTTAAGGCGCATGGGCGTTACGGTACGATACGTGACCAGTCACATGTTAACTCATGCGAGTTGTCCACTTTAGAGCATCAGTGTCTTAGACCTAGTTGTTTTTAGACAAGTTCAAGACTTGTCTCTCTAGCTCTGACAGGGCTAGCTTTACTTATAGCACAGTAGCCAGTACTTGGCCTAGCCCTAGGACAGCTCAAAGTGCTTTTTTCTTTCCACCAAACAGTTCATTCAACCACCAAGTCTACTTCTTTGACTCTGGAAAGCATTCAGCATCGCTACAATTAATGTGCAAAGACTCTTTATTCACAAATATCCACTTATCTATAGCCAGATACTCATTGTATAGAGCTGATCGAGTGAACTAGAGCTACATTCGAGTGAACAAACTTGTGCCAGAGGAAGTGTCAATGCAGCACCATAGGATTTGGATCCAGGGTATCTCGATTGAGGGTCCAATATTCAAACCACTGTACTGTACCGCTGCACGATTGCATTGCAGGCACCAAACCACAGATCTCGCTACGTTTAACTTTGTATCCAGTTGGGGATTAGTTATGTGAAATATGTAACGTAGACCTGTCTAACCAGAAGCTGTGATATGAATACGCTATAACCATGAAGTGTGTTTGTCTTTTGTGGGTAGCAGGTGTCTGTTGATTGACTGAATGCATAAGTCTCTTCTGAAGAGAACAGGAGCTCTGTCTGTGTCAGGACTGATTCAAACATTGGTTTTATAAGACGGCCTAGGTATCTACAGTGCATTCCTCGCTTGCAAAGGTCTAGCTGAATTAATGGAGTCATCTGTTATGGCATCTCTGTCATCTAGTGGACGATGGATGCTGTCATTGCTCGGTATGTGTGCATAAAACTAGTGAAGCCATCGTTCTGGTTATAAATGCATAAAATGAACTAGTCATAAATGTCATTTTGCATCTGTGTTGGGCCCAGTTACTTCACTCTAATCAAACCATTTTGACTACTAACTGTAACGTGAAACCTCCATAAAGGTCATCACTGGAACCTCTCTATTAAATTAAGGTAATCATTGGAATTTCACTATTAAGGTCTACCTTGGGACCTCTCTATTGGGGTCATTATTGAAATCTCTCTATTAAGGTCAACTTTGGAACCTATCTAGTAATACTCTCTAAGGCACCATTGTCAACTCTATTACGATCATCCTTATAACCTATCTACTAAGATCAGTCTTGGAACCTCTCTATTAAGGCCATCTTTGGAACCTCTCTATTAAGGTCACCTTTGGGACTTGGACAAATTTATTGAAAATGGCTTATATGTATATATACCAAATTGTGAGGTGACTGTATTAACAAGGTTTTACTGTAAGGCATGGTGACCTTAATTGCAAAGTGGCTGCATTACTGGGGTTTTGGTAAATGGAGGTGACCTTAATTGTGAGGTAGCTCTAATACTGGGGTTTTACTGTAAAGCAGGGTGACCTTAATTGTGAGGTGGTTGTATTACTAGGGTTTACTGTAAAGCAGGGTGACCTTAATTGTGAGGTGGCTGTATTACTGGGATTTTACTGTAAAGCAGGGTGACCTTAATTGTGAGGTGGCTGTATTACTGGGGTTTTACTGTAAAGCAGGGTGACCTTAATTGTGAGGTGGCTGTATTAGTGGGGTTTTACTATAAAGCAGGGTGACCTTAATTGCAAGGTGGCCTTATTACTTGTGTCTTACTGTAAAACAACATGCACTTAATTAGGAGGTGGATGTATTATCGAGGATGCAGCATTCAGCTGCACTATGTGTATCTGTTTTGTGACTACACATATTAAATATAATTAATCGGTCTTACCCTGTAAAGTTACAGATGATCATCATTTTTAGATGAAAAAAACATCTTGGTATGATCAGTAACTGTAGCCAGTTGTGTTCATCAGTTACAGTGATCAGTTCACTACAGGGCTGTAAGACAGGTCGAGAACTTCAGAAAGTTTAAATAACGTGTACGTGTAGGTTGAAGTCATAGTACACCAGCCTGCCCTTTTTCGGCGATTGTGGCCAGGTTTTCGTTGATTTGGCATGAAGGGGATCCAACGAGTGGCCTAGGGTCGCCTCACCGCAAGTACGCACAGCTGGGATAGGTGTAACCAGCAAAACACTCATAGAGTTGTGGTTAATTACCTAACGGCCGTGTTCTCTCTGGTCGCAATCTGGCTGCAACCAAACAGATATAACCTCAAGTTCAGAGGAATACGACTTGTGAGCAGGTGCATTGAAAGGCCCCAGCAGGGTCTGTGCAACACTCTAACAGGTTTCTCGCGCTTACACTCGCACAGAGACACTCCCCCAGTCACTGTAGCCCCCTCTAACCCTAGGCACAGACGAAAACGCTTGAAATACCTACTCATGGTATGTGCAGTGGGCATGGGGGTTATACTGACACCCCTGTAGGGCATCTATGGGGCAGTGACCATCAGTGGGCATGGGGGACTGTACTGACACCTCTCTAGGGCATCTATGGGGCAGTGGCCATCAGTGGGCATGGGGGACTATTCTGACACCCCTCTATGGCATCTAGGGGGCAGTGGCCCTCAGTTGTTGGGTGAGGTGCCCAAGATGGGGTAATGGGCAGTGACCATAACTCAGGAATTGGGGGGTCACAGGTATTGGGATGCAAGTGGCTAGCTAAATACACCTGTAAGACAAGTAAGAGGGCTTGACGTTAAGCGCGTTGGTTGCACCTGGCAGCAACCTAACTACACAGTTGAACATTTGGAGTGTATGTGCAAGTGTGCATGCGTGTGCGTGTGTGCGTGCGTGCGTGCATGCGTGTGTGGGTCTGTGTATGCATGCGTGCATGCATGTGTGTGCGTGAAATACATGCATGCGTGTGTGTTCGTTTGTGTGTGTATGCATGCGTGCATGTGTGGATTCATGCCTGTGTGCATAGATGCATTTGTGTGTATCGATGCATTAATGACAGTTTACTTTTGTAATGCACCGACGTCCTCTGTCAATAAATAGCCCCATCTTGACCTTGAATTGTTCATCTGCAGCCAGAATATTATTGTCCCAGGCACATGTGCAGAAGCATTGGTTTTAGAAGGTCAGTCATAATTACATATTCGGGGCATTTATATATTTTAACACTAGACCTTAAGTAAACAAACATGTGCTCTGAGCCCTCGCGGAGGACTGCTACCCCGGTAGTCAAATCCGATTCAGATTTGATAATTAACCCAATAAACCTTTGCGCGAAATATTTTTTTACTTTATTTTTGAAATACTTTAATTGTTAGCCTAGTTTGCAAACACATTCTAAGTTTTCCTTTCAACATCAGCAATTATAATCACCAGGTTTAATAACAGGAAACACAGAAACAAACAGGTACATGCCCAGGTCTCGTAATGGTGTTCTTCAAGCTGAATATGCTTGATTTATCCTTTTTGTTTGTTCCTAAAACTAGGCTGAATATTGGCAAACGTGTTTTCTCTGTAGCTGTGCTGACAATTTGGAATCAAATTCTAAAAAACTATATTTTCTTAAACTATAGCCACCTTTCATAGAATACTGAAAACATATTTGTTTAAAATTGCTATTACACCATAAATTTTCAGTGGTTCCATGCTTCAATAACAACTTTTACCTGCCCCCGTTTATGATTACGCCAAAAGATTTTGCTTGTTGCACCTGTGAGTTAGAATATTATAAAGATATAGAAGTGTTACAATTATTGGTATTACACCACCATCTGGCCCCCAGGGAAAAACTTGTTTGTGTTCATTGTAAAACATCAATAAATAAAAACAAATATATATAAAATAAATAATTTTAAAGGACAAAACCATTCTTTTTATGTGGTCCCCAAACCTTAGAAGCACTGACCAATAGTTATTTAAAACAAATATTAACTGTACCGGCTCAGCCGCAAGATATCAAGCGTGTAGTGTATGTGTTGGCAACTAGCCTACACACTAAATATTGCAACATTTTGATGTGTCACACAAAAACCACAAAACCTCTCCCAAATTAGACAGCCCCCCACCCCCACCCCCAACCCCACCCCCCCCCGGCATGCTGACCCATTTTTAACAGGATACATGCTTAACATGTATAAAACCAACGTGTACTGTATAAAGTTAATTAATCGAAATATTCCTGTTAAATTTGCATCACACAACACTTGTCTATGTAATTTCTAATATGCACATGATTTTACACACATACGTGGGCTTTTATGTGTATTACACTGTATTATCATAGGATGAGAACATAAGTTAATGACCCTAATAAAAGCAGAAAAATAGCATTTGCATAAAAAACTAAATATTTAATTCTAGATTAATAATTAATATATAGAAATTTATGTTGGTTAGTTCCAACCATCTTTTTTAAAGGAACTTAGTGGGAGTTTTGTGAACTCATACTTTGGAATTGCAGAAAAGTTAGGTGTCAGCATACGAATTTCGTGCGAATGAATGTCCCTCATGCTGATATTTTGAACAAACAAGTGAACCATGTGTTCCCTAATACAAGATAGCGGCGCCAATGCAGGATTTGAAAGCACCATAATGTGCCGAGCTTATAAGTTTAAAAAATTAATAGGTGGCTGTGTCAGACGCAAGATATAATCATTTTATACCAAGGTATGCAGGTAGGTTGAAAGTTAATATAAACATTTAAAAAATAAAATTAAAAAACTAGTTTGTCACACAGACTCTTATGAAGGGACTTATAAGAAGCCCATGAATGAAAGGCGGAGTTTTGCTTTAGAGATCATTTCCAGACCATAATTTTTGCATCAATGCATGACCATATTTGGAGATTATGTTTAGGCCATATTTGGAGATCACTTCCAGGCTATATTTAGACAATACTTCACAACACAATGTTCACATGCCCCGATTACCAATGCAAACGTTTTATTCTGCCTTGCTGCACAAGAGGCATTTGTTAAGCCCGACGTAAAGAACTCTCACCACATCAGAGATATTCAACTAACACTGTGTAGATCATTTGTGTTTGAGCATATTTGTCGAGCTACTCCTTTTTACCGACTTTGTCAAGTACTAGACCTTTCACTTCCAGCCAACTGGGCTTTATGTTAATGCAGTACTTTATGAATGCATGGTGAAAGTAAGCCTACGTAAACCATGCATCCCCCACAACCCACCCCCCACAACCCCCCATCAATTATTTTGGAATCTCACTTGGCAATCTAATGTCTTTTGTACAGGTCGACACTGGGTCATTGTAGCAAAACGTGAAACACAACATCATAATAGTACATACAGCAGATTAAGTCCACTGTTAATCATTGTGGTTTGTCCCTATCTTGTTTCCCTCTGCCCCAATGTTTTTGTTAACAAATCGATGCTGGCTATTTTAGGGAAGTGTACATTCCATTGTGGGAGGCTGGGCCGCCATTATCTGAGGGTTTGCTGGGGGCAGGGCATGTGTCATTAAGATAGAGCCTTTGTACCAGGGCTATATTGTCTAGTAGCAACATGACCTGTGTGTTGTGTAAACAGTTAATTACAAGGACATGTGGAGCAGTTAGTACAACTATAAACAGTTAATTACAAGGACATGTGGAGCAGTTAGTACAACTATAAACAGTTAATTACAAGGAACTGTGTAATGCCGTTAGTACAACTATAAACAATAATTAATTACAAGGAACTGTGTCATGCAGTTAGTACAACCATTAAGAAATAACTACAAGAAACTGTGTCATGCAGTTAGTACAACTATAAAAATAATGACAAGGTACTGTGTCATGCAGTTAGTACAACTATAGCTGGAATTGTTTCACAGTTAACTAATACAACTGTAAATGGTTGTATTATATAATCTGAAGGATGAGGGGAACAGTCAGCACAACTATAAATTATAATTACAGCACAATAAGTATAAGGAATTGTGTTACAGTTAGTACAACTGTAAACAGTTAATTACAAGGAATTGTGTTACAGTTAGTACAAATATAAACAGGTAATTACCAGGAACTGTCTCACAGTTAGTACAACTATAAATGGTTAATTACAAGGTGTGGGACGATTTGTACAACAGTGAACAGTGATTTACAGAGACGTGTGGAGCAATTAACACAACTGTAAATGGTTAATTACGAGGTGTGGAGCAATCTGTACAACTGTAAATGATTAATTACCAAGAGTGTAGGGCAGTTAGTAGGTCTATAAACAGCTAATTATATGGACCAATTAGTATGACTAGAAACATTGAGTTAAATGAGCAGGTGTAGAATTAATTGACCAGGTCACTGTCATTCTGGGGAATGTTCCGCTGTGAAGGATTCTGCATTAACATAATTGGTTTAGGAAGAAAGTGATTCTCCTTAAGGCAAATTTCTTAAGATAAAGATCTGATCAATCTGATACTCACAATTCATACCTGAGTGAACTGTTTTAAGGTTTATTTTGTTTAAGTTACCATTCAAATAATAACATAATCATGCACATACAGTAAGCTTTTTGGAAGTTCTATGTAATACTAGACATGCCAAGTGTACAAGTGATACTTGTATTGTACCCTATTTTTAATAAGTATTTTTAACACTTATTCATTTTTTTCATGACCTTTTTATTTTTACTATCTACTCATTTATTCTTTTACTTGTACTTCATAACTGTTTTAATTGCATTTTATGTATTATACATTTATGTATTTATGTATACAGAGGACTTTTTGTCTGAAATAAACATTGTATACAAGTGACCCTTGAAGATTATTAGAACTAAATGCTTACAAGTGCACTCTCGTGTGTAATATGCGACAACACGGATGAAATATCACAGTGTGGCATTGTCGAGTGTACAGTGATGTCAGTCTTCTGTGGTGATTTGGGTGTGCCACATTCACAGTGCTTCACTCTCATTTCCATGGTTATGGTGATGTCTGTAATGTCTATGAAGCTGTGAAGAACCAATATTCACACGCATGACACATTTCATGCAGTAATATTTACAGTTGTTGGTCAGTTTTAAACAACCGTGGAGTTCCACAATGGTGAACTGGGGGAATGGTGCAATATAATGCTAGAAGTAGTTATGCCGCATTCTGTGGCTAACATTGTTGGTTCTTGGTTATTCCCAAAGACTAACCAAGATCCAACAGACAACAGTAATTATTACTGTTATCCAGGCTATTATTGTTATCACAATAATGATACACTCCTGTATTGGAACAAAAAGTCTGGGAACTTAATAATGCCCAGAGTTTAGAATTTCTCCTGTCTGAGAACTGAAAACAAATTAAGCTGTCTGACTAGAAACACTCAATGTTCATTGAAAAATAGTGATCTATTAAAAATAATAATATGTTAAACCAATTCTACATTGTTGACTATTATGCAACATTTTGAAAGAGCACTTGGAATTCAGATCACGTGCCCTACTTAGAAAATGGTGAGATAAAAAATTACAAATCTTGTGTCAAAGGCCAGGGATTGAAGGGAAAAGAAGACTTATGAAGACAATCTACACTCAGTGTTCCAGCAGCCTGGATAGGAACGAACACAACTAACTGTTGCGAGATGTCCACAACTTTGGAGATCGCCAATATTTATACCGTTGCATGTGTAACTATAGCATTGTAGTGAAGCGTACATTCAACATCTCATCTGGTGTAAACAGAACGTATCAAACAAAGCAACTTTCTTTAACACTTGTAACTAAAACAATTTAAATCACATGAGTGTTTTGGCAGTTCCCCTTTGACAGCCTTCATCAGGAATTCTGTTCCTTTTCATTGTGTCATAAGTAAAAAAAATTAAATCTCCTCCAAATTTATGATTTTCTTCACAACTTTAAGATTGTGTAATATCACCATTTTGTTTGCATTGTGATTGGACTGTAGATATATATATATATATATATATATAATATTTGAACTATTTATGTAAATTACCCGTTCCACTTAACCCACTTTCACCACAGACATTACAACTGCTCCTATCACTGTCCACTTAAATTGGATTTCAGGCTATGATGATGAAACTATTTTACCCAGAATGCTCTGCATACAGCCGAAATTAATCGCACTTCTAACGGATGAGTGCCTATAGTAGACATGACCAGTACAAGAGGGGAACACTGTTCCTAGAACGTTGAACCATCCATTGAGAGTGCTACACGCCTGCCTGGAGTGTGGGAGGTTGTGCAACTACGTTCTAGTCCTCGTTGCCTCTGTTTTTCCAAGGAAACACTAAAAGCTGCTGGTCGCTGAACATTCCGAGTGATTGCACTAGAAGAGGCAGAAGATCCCCCACGCAGGGGGTAGACGGAGCTGTGGCTGTGAACTCTGTCACTCTCGGGATCGTACAGAGTGTGAAGAAGGTTATTACTTACAAGACCAAACACTGGAGTTGAAGGTGGCTCAAACTGTGAACTATGTCCTCTAGCACTATGTTGAAGGTTATTATTTGATAAGAAGACGATCCAGTCATGTGACACATTGCACAGCATCATCAGGTTTATTGCCTGCCTGTCATCAGGTTTATAGATAATGTGGTAATCCTACTTTACTGCCAGTTTGTAACCATTGCACAACTATCACCCAAAGTGCCCAAAAAACATTCCCTAGCAATACGTGCAATTGATGGTTTACTTTTCATTCTCATATTGAACCTTTTGTAAAGACAAAACTCTTGGCAGGCTGAATGAACAAATAAACAAATAAATCTAAATCTAAAATAGTGCAAGACTGTACCTATATCGAAATGTCTGATCCTTTGGTGTATTTTAGGGATAAATGTTTATGGAATTAGCACAAAGTCCATTAGGACTGTGGATAATTAACTGACATTTCCCTGATTCCTTTAAAGATTCCATTAGGGAGACGTGACTAATGAAAGATCCATCTGAGAGGTCCGACTAAAAGGTGCTTCACCCGTCTCCATCACCGTCAATCAGTAACAAAGCATTCAAATATTTAAACGCTGCCACAGGGTTTCTTGTTTATGTCAATGATTGAGCACCACCAGCAGTTAGATAGTACTGTGCCACCATATTTATAAAGCACTATTAAATTTCCATAAAAAAGCTTGCTCAAAAACGATACATCAGTTCATTTGTTTCTTAGGGTGATTGGGAACAAATTCTGTTTCGTGAACTTTGTAGTTCCTGTTGCACACTTCCTGTAAACAGAGTCATTTATTGAGTCAACATGTGCGGTTAGATTTGTTCCACGATTGGGGGGAGGATTATATTGGGTAATTATCTTTCTTTGTCAAATCTGTAAATGCATCATTTCTGGTGTCCATGTCCGCTGTCTAATAAACAAGGAGTGTATTAAAATTAATGATTTATTTACCAGAAGATGAAACAGCCATGAGGCGCTATTGTTTATCTTTGTGGTGACCAACACAATTTCAGATAACCATGAGCTGTAAATAATTTGTCCGAAAATAAGGTCAGTCTCATTGTCATTGTCAGCAAGCTGTCATTGTAACGTGGAAGCCACAAAAACGACCTGAAGCCAAATGGCGAGGTCATTGACCGGGAAGCCACACGATTGGCATTGTTACTTTGATCATAGTATCATTTGACATTTTAGATTAAATAAATCATAAACATGAAATGAGTGTTTTCTTTTTAAAACAGGAAAATCACAGGATGTCTGACAACATGTCTGTTAAGTCAGAACATGAAAATAAAAATGAAAAACATTTGTGGCTAAAGCATATGTGTATAGTTACGGCAAATGTTCGATTTGTACAATATTCAGTCCTAAAACCACTCAACTTCACTTTCTCGCAATCATGTGCAATCAACAACTCAGATTCAGTTATTGTGAAGATTTCAGTTTGGGCACCAACAAATGTCCATCATTGATTATAGCCAGATAGTCAGTTATGCCAAACAATTAGTGAAAATGATGTCACATGTGTGTTTGTGTCCATTTCAATTTAGTCCTGCGTAAAGCCCGATGCAGGAATGTTGTAATAATTGCAGTGGCACAGGTGTAAAAGATGGGCCACAAGTGTAAAGATGGGCCGCAGGTGTAAATATTGGCCACATTTATAAATGTGGGTGACACATGTAAATATGGGTTACATATCTATGTAAATATGGCTCAAATCTGTAAATGTGGGTCATAAATGTGGACAACATATTTGTAAATGTGGGCCACACTTGTAAATATGGGCCTCGTTTGTAAATGTGGTGCCAAGATGTAAATGTGGGGCCAAGATGTAAATGTGGACGACATGAACCACCTGTGGCAAAGGTGAAAAATGTAGGGTATCGTATCAATGAAAATTGGCAAATGAACCATGTAAACGTAGGGGTGCACTGGTGTAACTGAGGGGTGCAGTTGTAATGAGAGGGGGCAGGTGTAGATCTATGTGGGCCGTTCACGTGTGAATCTGGGTCAGGGGATGAAGGCAGGAGATCTTGAGGTATAATCGTAGCTGTGCGGAGGGTGTTAACGAGGGGTGAGTGGCTCCACCTGGGTGTCGCCTTGAGCCTACTCTGCCACCTGGTGTACATGCAGGCAGTGGTGTCTCTGTCAGGCCACAGCTGGCCCAAGTGGGGCCTTCTCAGGGCTGAAGGCCACATCCAGGGCCCACTACATGGGGTAGGGCTGCCTCTGTGGGGTAGCCCAGATAGTAGACTTGGACAACATGTGTTAATCTTCAGTGACGCACCAACAGATGCAGTAGTCGCTAGTATTGTGCTCTGCGCTCTAATGGTGCGCCTGTTTGCTGCGGTTATCCAGAAACTCTTTGTTGAAGAGTCAAAATTCTATTAATTTTAGAGCCTAGAGTCAATTCTGGGTAGAATGCGGAGTAAATTCTGTTTTGAGCAGTCCGTTCTAAATTATGGTATATTGTTAACTATGTCAGCACACACGGACACATGCACGCACGCACCCACGCACGCATGCACGCACGCACGCACACACGCACATGCACACACGCACACACACTAACAAACAAACATACTTACAAACAAACACACTAACAAACAAACACATTCACAAACACACTTTTTTATAAATCTATACACGTTCGCAAACGCACATTCTGACATTCACCTACGCGTTTCACCGGAACACATTTACAAGCATATTTATACGAAGATCTGCAAACATCTTTGCAGATATTCAAACCCATTTTCACAAACATACATTAACTAACATTCACAGATGTGTACGCACCCTGCCAAGAGAATAACACGTAAGATGGAAACCATTATTTTCATGTAAGACAGAAACCATTATTTAAGACAAACAATTATTTAAGACAGAATCCATTATTTAAGACAGAAACCATTATTTAAGATAGAAACCAATATTTAAGACATAAACCATTATTTAAGACAGAAACCATATACAGCTGTATTTCTAATCGGGGACCTAATGAAAGTGCAGCATCAGCTTTACTGCACAATGTACATTACTATTGTGTTGACCTTAGGCAGGTCGAACAAGACTGGTCAAAGAAGCGTTGCCCTAACCAGCTTCATTCACAGAGTACTACACGTCGGCTCCTGTTAACTTGAGATGGCAGAGAACAAGATGAAAGCGTCGAGTAAGTGGAGGCATCTCCTGCTCAATGCCCCGTGAACAGTCTACACCTGATTAACTAACTACAGGCCTGTTATGTTGGGGTGTTGCCTGCTGAAGACATGGGTTCAATCTAAGGTCACTGGATAATTACCCCTGCGATAATGGGCTGTATTTTAAGCCCGTAAATAGAGATCTGGGTTTAGAAAATGTACACGTGTTTACCTCACACAATTTGTTCCATCTCATTGTATTGAAATATCCCTTTGAAGTGCTGTCAACCAGAGTAAGTCGAAGTAGGTAGCGTGATTGTTTTCTACAAAGAACTGAACAGTGGCAGTGAAGTCAATGGCTTGACACGTCAGATGCTTGACATGTCAGATTATCAGTGCAGTGTCACTGCCATCACAGTGTGTCATGTGTATCCCAGTGTGTCAGTGGTGTGATGTGTCGGGTTGTCAGTGCCATGTCAGAGCTGTGTCAGTGCTGTGTCGATCCTCTGTCGGTCCTGTGTCAGTGGCGTGTCATCAGATTGTCATTGCTGTGTCAGTGGTGTGTCATCAGATTGTCAGTGCTGTGTCAGTGGCATGTCATCAGATTGTCAGTGCTGTGTCAGTGGCGTGTCATCAGATTGTCAGTGCTGTGTCAGTGGCGTGTCATCAGATTGTCATTGCTGTGTCAGTGGTGTGTCATCAGATTGTCATTGCTGTGTCAGTGGTGTGTCATCAGATTGTCAGTGCTGTGTCGGTGGTGTGTCATGTCAGGTTGTCAGATATATATCAATGTCATGTTTGTGTCAAGTTGTGTCAGATTGTGAGTGCTATATCAATGGTGTGTCATGTCAGGTTGTCAGAGGTGTGTCAATGTTGTATCAATGCTATATCAGTGACGTATCATGTCATAGTGTCAGTGACATGTCAGTTGGTGTCATGATTCTGACCACTCAGGCCCGGGTTCGTCACATGAACTTGATCCATCAATAAACAATAGCTGCAGTAGTACATTTAATATCTCTGTTATCCAGACGCCAGGTAACGAACAGACAACAAGGTCTGACGTCTAAATGATGGGATGTTTTTACTTATCTCCGTAGAACACTAATAATAGTACCAGCTATTGATTTGGTCGGGAGCGGGCCTGTAATTGCGCCCGGGCAACTGTCGCCACTGTCTCGTGGTGTCTCACGGACCGGACGCAACAGACATAGTCCTGAATCCAGGCATCTCTCTCTCCTTCCCAACCTGAGCGGAAGCCCCGGAGTACCCCAGCACGCTGGTGACAGCGTGGCAGTTGACAGTCCTTTCTTTGATGTCACCGAGCCATAAGTTCCTTGTCTGCGTCTTTCACCCTTCACTGGCCCGACGTGACACTGCTCAATCAGAGCCATATTTGCACGTCTCAAACACCTTTTTATGGTGGATGTCAATGCTATAAACCTTTGTCATCGTCTCCTTCCTCCGCACCATTTATGGCTCTTCTCGTGAAGGGTACACAATCAGTAGCAAAGTAACCTGTCATGTACAAGATGTTTGTTTAATGTGTGTCGTTTTGTCAATACTATAAATATAAAGTTTAAGGCTAAATAAATGTTTGATTTGATATATTCCTCACCATCCATGGTGACTGCAGAGAAATGTTGGTGACAATCATTTGATTTCACGTTATAGTAGGACTTCTTGATTCCAAACATGAATACAGTAAAACCGTTTAATCTAATATATTATTTTGCATACAGTTACCGTAATGGCAAAGAAGATCATAATCTTTCATCTGTGAGTTGCAAACTTCCATGAAAAAAATCTTTCAACTTACCTCGAATAGTTTGAAAATTCAGAGCTCTATTTTCAGCTTACTATAAATCCTTGTGAAGTTTTGTTCTCTAAAGGAGTGCCTGCATTTGTTGTGGCATAGAACATCAGGAAGGATTGCCTGGTTCAGGTCCTGCACTGGCCTGACCGAGTCACAGACCCTTCGTGGAACGTACTCGCATTTTGCCCCAATCTGATGTAAAAACAACTGATTACTGATGACATAAGTAGAGCCAAAGTGTAGCAAACGGCTCCAGTTTCTCTCATTCAGTGGATAACACGTTTCTCTGGATCAAAGGAAGTGATAAGTTTCTCTGCTTCAAGTGATGTCGTCGCCATGAACGCCGGAGGGCATAAAGGACAGCAAGTGTCATGACAAGGTTCTCTGGTTCAAGTGAAGAGTTTCTCTGCTTTAAGAGATATGACGAATTTATCTGCTTTAAGTGAAGAGTTTCTCTGCTTTAAGTGGAGTGATGAATTTCTCTGCTTCAAGTGAAGAGTTTCTCTGCTTTAAGGGTATGGTGAATTTCTTTGCTTCCAGTGAAGAGTTTCATTGCTTCAAGTGATGTGATGAGTTTCTCTGCTGCAAGTGATATTATGAGTTTCTCTGCTTCAAGTGATATTATGAGTTTCTCTGCTTCACGTGAAGAGTTTCTCTGCTTCCATTGATATGATGAGTTTCTTTGCTTTAAGTGGATACACTATAGTTTCTTTGCTTCAAGTAAAGCCTTTCTGCTGTGAACAAATCATACGTTGAGTTGCTCGGCTTCAAAAGATGTAATAAATGTCTGTGCTTCAAGTGATATGATGAGGTTCTCTCCATCAAAAGGTATTTACACATTTCTCTGCTTCACTGGGAAGTGATGCAATGAGTTCCTCTGGCAAATCTGGCAGTATGACATCCACTGATGACGTGACATCTGTGTGACACTAGTGTGATGCCAGTGCCATATTAATGTGACACCATTTATCAGCCTGACTGATGCCAGCATGATGCCAGTGTGACAGCAGTATGATCACAGCACATATTTCAGCCATTGACCTGTAACAGTGATAAAAATGTAGTTCTTTTTTCATTAAGATATGCCTTTGTTATATCAGCCAATGTTGCAGTAATTTGGTCCAAGTAATGTGTTCAGCTGTGTAGTATCTTACAAAAGTAAACATGTATCCAACATGACCTCGTTTCTATAACATATTTACTGGGCCTGGGAATTGGCAGTTCTGATACCATCTCGGACTGGCATAACAAGTGAAATGGAGCAGTTTGTACAAACTACATTTAATTAGGCACAGGATGCCGGCTTATTTGTAGCTCGCGCTCGGCTGGGATATTTTTGAACGAATATGAATTGCTGAAGCCATCAAAATGCTAGTGATTGTGTAACAACGCGAGATTGCGTGATGACACGTATGACTGTGTAATGACACATGTAAGTGATTGTGTCACAACACATGTAATTGACTGTAACAACACAGATGTAGGTGACTGTGTAATAACTCACAAGGCTCAACATTGCCACTTGCCCGATGGTTTTTGAAAATATCGGGCCAATTTGATGTAATTGTATTCATATTTTGCTTGTCTATTGGGTCAACCATTTCAATCCAACATTGGTACTGGCCTACTGGCTTTAAAAATGTCGGGCCAATTTGACCTAACAATTTTCATATTTTACTTGTCTATTGGGCCACTTGTTTCAATCCAGTTGGTCGTTATTGTCTTTTAAAAATAGCTCCATCACTTCACACTCATTATGCACCAATAAAACAGACTCTGGAAAAGCCAGACACATGTACACTGTAAGTGATTATGTAATGACACATTAAAGTGATTGTGTAATGACACGTGTAATTGACTAACAATGCGCTTAAGTGATTGAGAAGTTTCCTTTCAGGAGACAGCCTAGACAGTGGTCAGTAGATGTTTACAATTATTACAGATGTAGTGTTTATTACATGTTTACACTGTTATTACACCTAGCATTCATCTTTTTTCAAATGGGTGACAAATTGAGCAAGATAAAATGTATGGCCAACAGTTTACCTTCTTTCCAGCAAACAATGTGGAAGATAAAAAAGTTTGCTGTAAAATATTCCTTGATTTCATGGTAAATTTTCAACCAGTTAAGTAAACATATTTTATGACATCTAAATGTTACAGGCGATCATGTCGTGTCATTGCATTTAAAATCATCACAAAAACAGGATACATAAAATATGTTGTGTGGAACCGTAATGAGCCAATCAATAACGCTTCCTTGCTGAAGATGCTTTCGATTAATACGTCTACAATCTATCAATGAATCTTTCATTGTCAGCCAAATCAGGAAGCGGGACATGAATCAGATGATTCTTCTGCCACTTTCTGATATTAGACGTGAGCCGGGGACATCGGGGCGACTAAACCGCCGGCTAAATGGGAAGCAGATGGGCAATGTTTTCTTCCAATCAGATTACTGCCATTTTGGTTTTATGTAATTTTCCGAGCGGCCGGTGAGCGAGCCGATGGCTGATTGGATGAGGCGGAAGAACGGAGGTGGACGTCTGGTTGCGGGCCCTAAATAGGAACTGGGTCCTCACGGACGTTGTAGACCCTAAATAGGAACATGGTCTATGGGGACATTGTGACTGCGACATTCTAACGTGTACGCCTTTCATGTGTAATTACGTCGACGGCCGAGAGATGCCTTACAGAAAGTTGCATTAACCTTTAAATGTTGACAGGTTCCGTCTTCCTTCTATGGTTGTTCAAAGTTCATTGTCACCGCTGCCGTCAGGCTTGCTTAATTTCTGCAAATATGTAATTATTGAGTGCATTAACAATTAATTACATCCTCGGCGGACATGGTTGTTATGTTGGTGAGAAGCCGTTGATGACGTCTCATTAGCGTGCTTATGATATGGTCAGTGACTCGGTGATTCAGCACGTCAACTTGGTGATGCAGGACTTGTCAGTTTGGTGACACAGGACATGTCAATTTGGTCTTCTTAGCGTTTAATCTTAAGGCATCAAAATAACACATTCCTGTGGTATTTCGACTGCAGGTGGCGGTCATTTGTGTCATTTGTCACTGGTCAGTCCTCTCCAGAACTGTCCTCAAGTCCTCATTGTGCTACCTGTCAGAGGAGAATGTTTTGACAGCAAGCGAAGTGTGTACTCTGTGGTTGTGTGAAATGCCACTGTGGTAAATTGGTTGCTCTTCTAATGGGCTTTAAATGAAATATTTTCTTACTGGGTTCTTTGTAATATTTAAAGGTGTATGCTCAGTTGAATTCTAATATCATTTTAAATGAAATTTGCTAAACTTAACCATTTCTCGTTTTTTTGTTTGTTTATGCAACTATAATATGTTTGTGCAACAGATGCACAAATTAGCTTATTTAATTCATGCTTAACAATTCAATATATATATATATATATACATGTATATATATATAATTTTTATTATATATATATATATATATCTTTACCGTCTATTTGATATGATCGTGCCCATGTTTCTGTGTTGATGTTGTAGGTTTGCTCTCTAAAAAACATTAGATAAACATATACAATGAGAGGATGCCCTGCAGTTGGCTAAGATGTAACAAAATAAGTTCTTTAACAATTTGTAAAAAAAATACATTTTCAAACAAATACGTTTTCATCAAACCCGCATTTTCAATACAATAATATTTTATTATCTCATGTAGGGAAATTTGTTTGCAATGTTCAATAAAAATAAATAATTGAATACATAAACAATGTAATAATAAATTTAATTAATTACTCAATAAATAGGTAAAGCAGCTCATAAACATGATTAAAAATTGCCCAAATGCTTAATTGCCTAATCTAATATTATATTATAGTTTATTAAATATACATACACTGTTCACACATCACAGACAGAGGATTTGAACTGTAACTGCCTCAGCCTGAACCAACTGAGGCAGTTGCTTTAATGTAGAATGTATTAAATGAAAATAGATATGGAAAATAAGTGAACAATTCCCACTACATTACTGGAAAATTCAAAACATTAAAAGGCATATTGATATAAACTTTCTAGAAGCTACATTTAACGAGTCGTGGATTTATCCCATTAACAGCATTCTAGACAGTACGTTCCAAGTTAGCTAGCCTGCGGAAGGACTACTCAAATTAATTAACCACAATCTTATTTTTTTACAAATACGCAGTCACTGAACATGTGCAACCTTTCTGTGGATTACCGAAGTAATCTCCATGGTGCTGAAGTCAATGAACCTTAATCTTGGTTCGCTCGCTTCCATGAGCAATTGGTCGGAGACAGACTTATCAACTGATGATGCATTAACAACAGAACTGTAGTTATATAAAGCTGATTATTTTCCCAAATCCCATGCCCTGGGTACCATTTCACTAACATATATAAATTAAAGAAAACTCATCTTTAAAATATTTTAGTTCAATTTATTGTTTTTTTTCAAAATGCAAATATTCATTGGTGTATTCCTGAGGACACTATTTCCATGACACACCAGTAACAATGTCCTGCTGGAACTTCATGGTGGTGACAATTTTCAGTTATTATTCAGTATCACTGATAAGGATCAAAACCGATTTTAAAGAGCAAATTAAGCCTTAAGAGCTCTTAACAACGTTACTGAAATGCTCCCCAGGTCCTCTCCCCAGATCCTGTGTGCCAACACATCATGTCCGATTGCTAATTCTTGAGGAAGTTATTTGTGGCGTGTGTTGAGGTGAGCCTGTAGCTAGTTCCAGGCCCTGTCACCAGGTCTGTAGGAGGTTGATGTGGCTTCAGGCAAAGGGACTAATCAAGCCTTAATCAGCCCACAGGAGCAGGTGTAAATAGGGCTGGGACACAGACACAGGATGCTGCATGTAGTGGCAGGCATTGCTCCTGTGTGGCTGGTTACACTTCCTGCACCCACCTCTTGTCAACTGTTTCCTCCATTTACACCGCTCCTGTCATCTCTCACAGCTCCTGTCATCTCTCACAGCTCCTGTCATCTCTCACAGCTCCTGTCATCTCTCACAGCTCCTGTCATCTCTCACAGCTCCTGTCATCTCTCACAGCTCCTGTCGTCTCTCACAGCTCCTGTCGTCTCTCACAGCTCCTGTCATCTCTCACAGCTCCTGTCATCTCCTACAGCTCCTGTCATCTCTCACAGCTCCTGTCATCTCTCACAGCTCCTGTCATCTCTCACAGCTCCTGTCGTCTCTCACAGCTCCTGTCATCTCTCACAGCTCCTGTCATCTCTCACAGCTCTTGTCATCTCTCACAGCTCCTGTCATCTCTCACAGCTCCTGTCATCTCTCACAGCTCCTGTCATCTCTCACAGCTCCTGTCATCTCTCACAGCTCTTGTCATCTCTCACAGCTCTTGTCATCTCTCACAACTCCTGTCATCTCTCACAGCTCCTGTCATCTCTCACAGCTCTTGTCATCTCTCACAGCTCTTGTCATCTCTCACAACTCCTGTCATCTCTCACAGCTCCTGTCATCTCTCACAGCTCTTGTCATCTCTCACAGCTCTTGTCATCTCTCACAACTCCTGTCGTCTCTCACAGCTCCTGTCATCTCTCACAGCTCTTGTCATCTCTCACAGCTCTTGTCATCTCTCACAACTCCTGTCGTCTCTCACAGCTCCTGTCATCTCTCACAGCTCTTGTCATCTCTCACAACTCCTGTCGTCTCTCACAGCTCCTGTCATCTCTCACAGCTCTTGTCGTCTCTCACAGCTCTTGTCATCCCCTACAGATCCTGTCATCTCTCACAGCTCCTGTCATCTCTCACAGCTCCTGTCGTCTCTCACAGCTCCTGTCGTCTCTCACAGCTCCTGTCATCTCTCACAGCTCCTGTCATCTCTCACAGCTCCTGTCATCTCTCACAGCTCCTGTCATCTCTCACAGCTCCTGTCATCTCTCACAGCTCCTGTCGTCTCTCACAGCTCCTGTCATCTCTCACAGCTCCTGTCATCTCCTACAGCTCCTGTCATCTCTCACAGCTCCTGTCATCTCTCACAGCTCCTGTCATCTCTCACAGCTCCTGTCGTCTCTCACAGCTCCTGTCATCTCTCACAGCTCCTGTCATCTCTCACAGCTCCTGTCATCTCACACAGCTCCTGTCATCTCTCACAGCTCCTGTCATCTCTCACAGCTCCTGTCATCTCCCACAGCTCCTGTCATCTCCTACAGCTCCTGTCATCTCCTACAGCTCCTGTCACCTCTCACAGCTCCTGTCACCACTCACAGCTCCAGTCATCTCCCACAGCTCCTGTCATCACCTACAGCTCCTGTCATCTCCCACAGCTCCTGTCATCTCCCACAGCTCCTGTCATCTCCTACAGCTCCTGTCATCTCACACAGCTCCTGTCATCTCTCACAGCTCCTGTCATCTCTCACAGCTCCTGTCATCTCCCACAGCTCCTGTCATCTCCCACAGCTCCTGTCATCTCTCACAGCTCCTGTCATCTCTAACAGCTCCTGTCATCTCCCACAGCTCCTGTCATCTCCCACAGCTCCTGTCATCTCCTACAGCTCCTGTCATCTCTAACAGCTCCTGTCATCTCCCACAGCTCCTGTCATCTCCCACAGCTCCTGTCATCTCTCACAGCTCCTGTCATCTCTCACTGCTCCTGTCATCTCTCGCTGTGTCTGTCATCTCTCACAGCTCCTGTCATCTCTCACAGCTCCTACCATCTCTCACACTTCCTGTTATTTCTTACAGATCTTTTCATCTCTCACAGATAATTTTCTTGAAGCCTCAGATAGAAATTGTTTTGATCATTTGTCCATCTGTAGAATACATCTTCTAAGTCAATCTCCTGCGTCCGTTTCCTGCACCCATCTCGTGCATCCATCTTATACTTACTGTGGTGGTCAAGACTCAGACCTGGTGACCAGTTCTGACCATCAGCCTTCTGTATAGCTGGTGTTTGAGTGACATTGCTGTTGCAAGGAGACTGTCCTGGGGGGGGGGGACGCTGGCTGTGGTTTCAGTGCTGCCTTGAGACAGAGACTGTAAGATGAAAGTGGATCTCATCGAAAGGTCAGCCAATGATGTGGGAGGAACGCTGATGGGCTGTAGGCGGGTGCAAAAACAAAGTGTGTGGGTGTCTTGAAAAACATTCGTCCGTTTGGTTGACATAATAATTTATTTATAATATGCTCAAGTGTTCAGTAATGATTGGTTAGGTTTATTAACAGGTTTCTGGGCACTGAATGGTTTCCCATTGAGTATATGAGACACAATGTAAGGAAACACTGGAGACACTGAAAGACTGGCTGGTCACCACTGATGGCAGGTGTCCTACGCTGTAGATGTTGTCCTATACTGTACTACGCTGTCCTACACAGCACATGTCCTATACTGTACTACGCTGTCCCACACAGCACATGTCCTATACTGTACTACGCTGTCCCACACAGCAAATGTCCTATACTGTACTACGCTGTCCCACACAGCACATGTCCTATACTGTACTACGCTGTCCTACACAGCACATGTCCTATACTGTACTACGCTGTCCCACACAGCATATGTTGTCCTATACTGTACTATGCTGTCCTACACAGCATATGTTGTCCTATACTGTACTATGCTGTCCTACACAGCATATGTTGTCCTATACTGTACTATGCTGTCCTACACAGCATATGTTGTCCTATACTGCACTATGCTGTCCTACACAGCATATGTTGTCCTATACTGTACTATGCTGTCCTACACAGCATATGTTGTCCTATACTGCACTATGCTGTCCTACACAGTATATGTTGTCCTATACTGCACTATGCTGTCCTACACAGCATATGTTGTCCTATACTGCACTATGCTGTCCTACACTGTAAAGGTCCTACAATATACTGTAGTCCTATATTGCATTAAACTGTTCCAGAATCTTAGCCAGCAATCTGTCAGCTGGTCTTCAAGATTGGTACAGATAGGCAATTACAACTGATATGACTAGTGGAACTTAGGCAGAACCAGCTGGTCAAGAGATCAACTAATACTTCCAGTCCAGGGCCCACATTACTGACTATCACTGGCACAATTGGTACACTGGTAGTGACACTAATGAAATAGATCAATATTTAAGTGGTTCATATGATGCTGATTTATCATTACAAAATTAAATTTTTCAGTAATGGCTGTGCTGTGATTGATGTGAACGGCATAAATGCAGGCTGTACGTCACACTTGATTTATTCAAGACTGGCAAAAACGTATTTGTGGCTAAGGTTCTGTGCTGTCATGCACTATTGTGATGTCCTACACAACACTGCTGTGTTAATTGTCGCACACTGTCATTCACCATACAGGCCAAGTGGTCCTAAAGTGCACTACACTGTCCTGCACTAACAAAATGTCCTACACTGTCCTTCACTAACAAAGTGTCTTATACTGTCCTGCACTAATATAAAGTGTCCTGCACCATCCTGCACTAACAAAGTGTCCTACACCGTCCTGCACTAACAAAATGTCCTACACCGTCCTGCACTAACAAAGTGCTAGCCAGGATGTTCTTCTATCGCACTGTTAGCCAGGTTGTTGCTCTGTCACACTGTTAACCAGGTTGTTGCTCTGTCACACTGTTAGCCAGGTTGTTGCTCTGTCGCACTGTTAGCCAGGATGTTGCTCTATCGCACTGTTAGCCAGGATGTTGCTCTATCGCACTGTTAGCCAGGATGTTGCTCTATCGCACTGTTAGCCATGATGTTGCTCTATCGCACTGTTAGCCAGGATGTTGCTCTATCACACTGTTAGCCAGGTTGTTGCTCTGTCACACTGTTAGCCAGGTTGTTGCTCTATCACACTGTTAGCCAGGTTGTTGCTCTATCGCACTGTTAGCCAGGTTGTTGCTCTGTCGCACTGTTAGCCAGGTTGTTGCTCTATCGCACTGTTAGCCAGGTTGTTGCTCTATCGCACTGTTAGCCAGGCTGTTGCTCTATCGCACTGTTAGCCAGGATGTTGCTCTATCGCACTGTTAGCCAGGCTGTTGCTCTATCGCACTGTTAGCCAGGCTGTTGCTCTATCGCACTGTTAGCCAGGCTGTTGTTCTATCGCACTGTTAGCCAGGTTGTTGCTCTATCACACTGTTAGCCAGGATGTTGTTCTATCGCACTGTTAGCCAGGCTGTTGCTCTATCGCACTGTTAGCCAGGATGTTGCTCTATCACACTGTTAGCCAGGATGTTGTTCTATCGCACTGTTAGCCAGGATGTTGCTCTATCGCACTGTTAGCCAGGTTGTTGCTCTATCACACTGTTTGCCAGGTTGTTGCTCTATCACACTGTTAGCCAGGTTGTTGCTCTGTCATTGTATTAGCCAGGTTGTTGCTCTATCACACTGTTAGCCAGGTTGTTGCTCTATCGCACTGTTAACCAGGTTGTTGCTCTGTCCACATTTGAGTCAGGTTGTTGCTCTGTGCTGCACACAGCCTGGCCCACACAGCCTGGCCCAGGTGGGCTGGTTCAGCTGATGGTGAGGCTCTCATTTGATAGTCTCACAGGCATTTAAGAATAATTGATGTCTTCGCCTGAAACAAGCTGCTGTACACCAGCTCGTCTGTGTGGCTGGCTGACCAGGGGCACGTCTGTCTGTCTGTCTCTGTCCATATATCTGCCCATGTGTCACTCTGGCTGTCCATCTATTTACTTGTATTTGCTGATACACTGCATTCACACTGTACTTATCTCACAGTGTACAATCACAGCAGATTGAACAGCCCCAGGTTCAGAACAGTTCCACTCAGCATCGATTGGAGTCATTCTATCATCAGAAGACATGTGGAAGTCTAGCTAGGAATCGTATGACAAGAGCACGAGTGTGTGTTGAAACATGAGCATAACAACATGACCACGGAGGAAAGTGTGAGTCTTGCCCAGGAAGACAGTCTTGCCCAGGAAGACAGTCTTGCCCAGGAAGACAGTCTTGTCTAGGAAGACAGTCTTGTCTAGGAAGACAGTCTTGCCCAGGAAGACAGTCATGCCCAGGAAGACAGTCTTGCCCAGGAAGACAGTCATGCCCAGGAAGACAGTCTTGTCTAGGAAGACAGTCTTGTCTAGGAAGACAGTCTTGCCCAGGAAGACAGTCATGCCCAGGAAGACAGTCTTGCCCAGGAAGACAGTCTTGCCCAGGAAGACAGTCATGCCCAGGAAGACAGTCTTGTCTAGGAAGACAGTCTTGCCCAGGAAGACAGTCTTGTCTGGGAAGACAGTCTTGTCTAGGAAGACAGTCATGCCCAGGAAGACAGTCTTGTCTAGGAAGACAGTCTTGTCTACGAAGACAGTCTTGTCTACGAAGACAGTCTTGCCCAGGAAGACAGTCTAGCGTGCCCAGGAAGACAGTCTTGTCTACGAAGACAGTCTTGCCCAAGAAGACAGTCTAGCGTGCCCAGGAAGACAGTCTTGTCCAGGAAGACAGTCTTGCCCAGGAAGACAGTTTTGTCTAGGAAGACAGTCTTGTCTAGGAAGACAGTCTTGCCCAGGAAGACAGTCTTGCCCAGGAAGACAGTCTTGTCTAGGAAGACAGTCTTGTCTAGGAAGACAGTCGTGCCCAGGAAGACAGTCTTGTCTAGGAAGACAGTCTTGTCTACGAAGACAGTCTTGTCTACGAAGACAGTCTTGCCCAGGAAGACAGTCTAGCGTGCCCAGGAAGACAGTCTTGTCTACGAAGACAGTCTTGCCCAAGAAGACAGTCTAGCGTGCCCAGGAAGACAGTCTTGTCCAGGAAGACAGTCTTGCCCAGGAAGACAGTCTTGTCTAGGAAGACAGTCTTGTCTAGGAAGACAGTCTTGCCCAGGAAGACAGTCTTGCCCAGGAAGACAGTCTTGTCTAGGAAGACAGTCTTGTCTAGGAAGACAGTCGTGCCCAGGAAGACAGTCTTGCCCAGGAAGACAGTCTTGCCCAGGAAGACAGTCATGCCCAGGAAGACAGTCTTGTCCAGGAAGACAGTCTTGCCCAGGAAGACAGTCTTGCCCAGGAAGACAGTCTTGCCCAGGAAGACAGTCTTGTCCAGGAAGACAGTCTTGCCCAGGAAGACAGTCTTGCCCAGGAAGACAGTCTTGTCTAGGAAGACAGTCTTGCCCAGGAAGACAGTCTTGCCCAGGAAGACAGTCTTGTCTAGGAAGACAGTCTTGTCTAGGAAGACAGTCTTGCCCAGGAAGACAGTCTTGCCCAGGAAGACAGTCTTGTCTAGGAAGACAGTCTTGCCCAGGAAGACAGTCTTGTCTAGGAAGACAGTCTTGCCCAGGAAGACAGTCTTGCCCAGGAAGACAATCTTGCCCAGGAAGACAGTCTTGCTCAGGAAGGCAGTCTTGCTCAGGAAGGCAGTCTTTCCCAGGAAGGCAGTGTTGCCCAGGAAGACAGTCTTGCTCAGGAAGGCAGTATTGCCCAGGAAGGCAGTCTTGCTCTGGAAGGCAGTCTTGCCCAGGAAGACAGTCTTGCCCAGGAAGGCAGTCTTGCTCTGGAAGGCAGTCTTGCCCAGGAAGGCAGTCTTGCTCTGGAAGGCAGTCTTGCCCAGGAAGACAATCTTGCTCAGGAAGACAGTCTTGTCTAGGAAGACAGTCTTGTCTAGGAAGACAGTCTTGCCCGGAAGACAGTCTTGCCCGGGAAGACAGTCTTACCTGGGAAGACAGTCTTGTCGAGGAAGTCAGTCGAGCCCAGGAAGGCAGTCTTTCCCAGGAAGACAATCTTGCCCAGAAAGACAGTCTTTTCCAGGAAGACAGTCTTGCCCAGAAAGACAGTCTTGCCTAGAAAGACAGTCTTGCCTAAGAAACAAGTTTTGACCAGGAAATCAGTTCAAGCATCCCACAGCAATGTTGACTAATTAAAGTTCTGTGTTATTTACACATGGAACATTTTCCAGGTGGAACTTTCATATTGAGAATGTTGTTAATTAACGGCTCATTAAATGCATGTTGGCATGGTGTCAAAAGGTTGATACTGTACTAGAATTGTGTCAAAAGGTTGATACTAGAACTAAGAACATTATAATTTTATTAAGAAATGTTAAATTAACATACTGGTTATGAAGTTATGAAGAAACGTCACTATCATTAGTATTTGTTTTACCAGTTACTACAAACAGAACGAATTCTCATGTGATTTTTATTGAAAAGTTAGAGTTACAATGAAACAATTTCACAAGAGGACAGTAATTCAGACAGTTGGCGTAATCTTACTTAGATATTTTTTATAAAACAAGAATAGCAAACTGTAATTGTCATACATCTTAAATTGTCATTTGTGTTGTACATAATTGAGAGTACTAGTTAATTCGGAACGGGATCTCCAGATATTATTTATTTATGCACACTAAATGTATTTACTTCAGTGTCTTCCCATGTGTAATGCCGACATTCCAAGTCATCCATTTTATCCTAAGATCTTCTGCTTTTTCCGTTTTTCCTAGAAAACTTCCGCTCTCTCCTGCTTTGTTTTGTAAATCTTCCACTTTTTACAAACTCAGCTGATGATCACATCCCAACACAATACACATGTATTAAGTCTCCTGAGTACGCAGGAACACTCTCTCAGGAATCTACCAAGTTTCCCTCTTGGTCACAATCAACCTCTAGGATTTCTATGTCAAGGAAACAAAAGAAATTCTTCGAAGTCTTAAAGTGCCAGTCAACTAATTGCAATCAAGTGTGAGGCTGAGTTGATGGCCACAAACTCTGACAACAGCCTTGCAGACAACAGACTGAACACTAGGGCTAGAGTAGTAGTTATTTAAACACATTTTACATAGATGAGTGGACAGTTAAAACGGTCTAAGCAATGCCCTAGTCCCTCAGGGCCTGTCATTGACTTTTTGCACTAAGAAAGGTGTTTGTTACTGCCGGTACCTGATTATCATCCATAAAAAGTCAGGTCTCAAAAAGAACAATGTGCCATCCGTTGCCTATATACAAGTAGTGTCTATCAATACATCAATACATCTGCAATATTTACCCATTAAATGTATGTAATGTTTGTTAAATATTACATTTGGGGTACATTATATATATATTTTTTCTTCAAAATCATATTGACTAATGTACTTTGATTTCAAATGCCTCCATCATCCAAGATCATAAACTAAAAAAAAAAAATATATAATTTTAAGTACTAGTCTCACATGTAAAGACTGTTTTGCCTCATTAAAACCATTAAATTTAATATGTTCATAATACTATTTTGTTTAGCCAAAACATCTTTCAGGCTCCTTGCACCCTGCCTGAGAATTGCCAACATTCCTGTTTCTCTAAGAATGCACACAAAAATCTACCATTTCTCTAAATACTGGGGTCTAACTGTGTATCCAGAGCTCACCAAAATATTAAGGGGCTTGTGGGAAGGGCTTTTCCCACAAGCCCCCTCCTCCGCCTCCCCCCAGTTCCAACATGTAGATAAACCTACATCTACTGAGCTAAAGTACTAGAAGTTTGTGTTTATGAGATTGGATGTTAGTTTGTTAATCATTATTTTTACAATAAATGTGCAATTTTGTGCATTAAGCAGAAGATTTTCTGCTTTTTTAATAAAAACTTGGACGGTCTGTGATGTCACCCATGAAGGGCATTCATTGAACACGCCAGGCAGTTGGTTGACAGAGGCGTGACGAATCTATAAGGACATGTATCTAATACGGAAGCACAAAGATGCATTGATCTGAGAATTACTTCAAATTCGACGCCATCTTCCGTGTCACCGAAGCAGAAAGGACATTACTTTATTTACACCTGTCACTTGTGTTCAGTGCAGTCACCCTGAACCAAACACTTCTCTTCCGGCAGTTCGATCCCCAATAGAATGCACACCTTCACGTAATTTGCATAAATTGTGTTTTTTATCGCATTTTATTACAGTGTTCGGTATTAGCGGCATTCACGCTGGATCGAATGTGTCTGTTTAATATTTATGATAGAGTCGAGCCACGAGGCAGGTCTGTATCGACTGGAGCAGGTGACTGGGTGGCAGACGACTCAAGTAAGGTCCACCCAAGGGGGCTAACTGAAAATAGAAACACACATTATTTTCAGGGTCTGGAAAGTATCAAAGATTGATTGGGGATGGCGAATGTGAAATCTCGTTTGATGAACACTGATTGGTTTTATGTTGTTTGTTATTAAGACTGATCTGTGCAAGTCGGCTGCTGTTCTCAGATGTGATGTATAGTCCTGGAAATAGGAACAAATAGGAAGAAATCGTGCAAAAATCTATTGCAAAGATTGCAAATAATGAACCTTTTTATGAAACGTGATGAAATTCGGTGACTCAGACTTTTTGTGTCAGTCTGACCATTTAGGGCAGTGATGCATTATTGTTACTCAGGTTTACTTCTCATTCATTATTCAATGAGGTTACACACCTATCATCATTGGAGCTGCCAGTAATAGGGAAAACATGACTTTGTAGTCATACAACTGACTTGGCTTAAATCCACAAAAATATATGTACAGCTTTGTGTAGATATTAAGAAATGCAGGATATTGAACAATGTGGATATTAACAAACTAAGTAAGCTACTGTCACTATGAAAATAATAGGGGTTAAAGCATCGCTTCCTTGGTCTAGAGAACACAGGTTCAAATCTTGTGCTGCCATTTTGAAGCTTTGTGAACCTTGGACAAGTTCCTTCACTCTACATTGCTCTAATTCACTCAGCTGTGTGAGTGAGTACCTGGCCATAAACAGTGGTGGATATTTGTGTACAAATGATCTTCCTTTGTGTTTTAATTGCATCAAGGCTGAATGTTCCCCAAGGAAGTTGAGATGTTCGATTGAATAGGTCTGTCATGGTGTAAAGTGTAAAGCACTTCGTACAATCTTAAAAAATTGATACAGCATTAGATACGAATTTACCTTTTACAATGATTTGAATATCATCAACACTCAGAGTGAACAAGAAATAGTATATCAGTAGAATTGCTAAGCGCTGAGTCTACATCTAGATTCTACGTAATGCTGATACCTAGAACAATATCTGTTATTTATAGCTGACACGCTCCCATGTTCTGTGAGAAGGGATTGACAGTTCCTTTTGACTCAAATGACATCTACCATTTCAGGCCATTTCACTATTTTGCTCAGGTCATGTTTTTAAACATGTGTGTCCTCATCGTTTTAACCTTTCTAAAGCATGTATGGCTTCTGCAAATAAGTGAACTGTGACTGTGTTCTATTATGACGCATCCCATTTACACCTTGTTGTCGTTTTGAGTGGAAATATGAGTTTGTTTGCTACATAATCACGCAAGAGTAATTGCCAGTAAAGGTCATTTTAATAACTATGGGCACGGACAGAAAATGAACTGCATGTATCGATGAAAAAGTGGTACGGCTTACACAAATACGCTTGTCTGGAAGTGCAATTATTGTGTGGCTAGAAGCATGAGCAGTGGGGAAGTAGATGTAGTCATTTGTCCTACTGCAACACAAATTCTTGTCAACATGAACATAATAATGTCATATCTGAAGAGTAATCTCACATTGAGCTGTCATGCCAGTCAGTTGTACAAATAAACATGCGTACATGCTAAACACTTAATGGATGAGTAACATGCTCAAGAAAAATATCGATAAACACTATGCAAATAATTAGGAGCCATCTGTACTGTATAGTTATTGATTTTGAACAATAACGCAAACAATAAAACTAAAACCAATAACCCCTATGTACTCAAAACGCTATACGGAAATAATTTACACTAACCATGTGTTGACCAAAATACATTTTATTCTGCTATCTCATACCTTAGGATATCTTAGGACGGTTCTGATCGTAGGATTCTGTCTTCCTCTGTGATCAGCTCTTCGTTTTCATTATCCATTAATATTAAATCGCGTGTTCTGGTTCTGTTGTTGTTAGTAATTCTTAACGGTGCTTCGAAGTCATATACAATATCCTGGTTATACCAAAATTTGTCTAGTCGTGTTTTAAATGAATTTAGAGATTTTGCTGTTACCACTGTATCAGGGAGACTATTCCATGGTTCGGTAATTCGAATTGGAAATACATTTTTTCTTAAGTTTAGTTTGGCTCTTTGTGTGAATAGTTTTAGAGAATGTCCTCTGTTTCCTGTTCTTTGTGATATCTCATTGTTTTTCAACAGATTTGGTACAGATTCGTGATCATAAATGTTGTGTATTATTTTATAGACTTCTATCATGTCTCCTCTTAATCTTCGATATGCTGATGTAGGTAGTTTAAGCAATTTGAGTCTTTCTATATAAGATAGATCTCTCATACCTGGTAATTCTTTAGTGGCTCTTCTCTGAATATTTTCTAAGGCAATTTTGTGTTTTATCTTATATGGGTGCCATACTGCCATAGCATAGTCTAGGTGTGATCTAACCATTGTTTTGTAGAGTGGCAAAAAAGTATGTTTATCTAGAAATTGGAAGATTCTTCTAATTATTATATCATGCTAATTTAATTATTATTAAATATAATAATTAAATTATTATCATGCTAATTTAATTACCCATTGAGGATTCTAGAACCTCCATTTATATACATGTTTAATGCATTTTAGATGTTTTACGTAGTTGTTTCAAGAACAGGATATTAACCCAAATTTTTTCGGTTTGAATAATTTTATCATTAAGCAAAACCCATTGACAAAACTTGCGGGAGGATGTAGAGATGTAACCCATTGATAAAACTTGATGTGACAAAGGAGGTATAGATCTGTTTCTTAGTCATTGATAACTTTGTGTTTGCTTTGATGTGTGCCCACCATAACAAGGTGTGAGAGAGGAGATACACGGAGGTGATGACACAGGCGGGTCCACTCCTGTGTGGACTCCACCACTGATGTAGTACTTTTTATCTCTCACTGAATCATCAACACAGAACCACATTCAGGTTAAGTAATGCAGCTGTACAGGTAAACATCCATTCTGGTGCCTGTGAGGATAGATGCCCCCATCTGGTGCATGTGAGGGTAAAATGTAAAGCCCATTTGGTGCCAAGTGAAGATAAAATGAAAAGCCCATTTGGTGCCAAGTGAAGATAAAATGAAAAGCCCAGTTTGTGCCAAGTGAGGGTAAAATGAAAATTCCATTTGGTGCCAGGTGAGGGTAAAATGAAAAGCCCATTTGGTGTCAGGTGAAGGTAAAATGAAAAGCCCAGTTTGTGCCAAGTGAGGGTAAAATGAAAAGCCCATTTGGTGCCAAGTGAGGGTAAAATGAAAATTCCATTTTGTACCAGGTGAGGGTAAAATGAAAAGCCCATTTGCTGCCAGGTGAGGGTAAAATGAAAAGCCCATTTGCTGCCAGGTAAGGGTGATGGCAGTCGTCCAGTCTGGTGCCAGGTAGATGTCCCATGAGGTGACAGCTGACCAGAGGAAGGAAGACGCCCCACCTGGTCCCGGGGGTGAGGTATCCGGGAATGCTGACCACATCCTCCGGGCAATGACATGAAATAGGGGCGTATCAGGTGGTGTGGTGGTGTGGCATTAATGCAGCATGAGGCCAACAGATCCGGTCCCTTCACCTACTACATGTTGACATGACCTCGCCGTGACCTCTCACAGTGGACCTGGTGTAGCTTCTGTGGGTGGCCTCACTGTTAGATCAACATACATTTATGATTGCCTCTGTCAACACTGCCATTTATGCAAGGACAGCAGAAATGTCATGAATACAGCCGCAGTTAAAGTAGAATGTCACTGTAAAGTCAACATGCTCGTATTGTACAAGACCCGGTGATGACTTTATAAACTGTATATGAGGGGTGGAACGGGGCGACTCATCCTGGTTCGTGTGTACTTTGCCACCCTCTTATTTCTACCCTGTCACCCTGGTCTATCTATCTATGTTTGCCCCGCCTTGTGTGTTTATTTTGTCAACGTCTTTTGTATTGTTATGGTCTTCCCTTCTGTAGTCAATAAGTAATCTTCTGTTATAAAAAGTTAGTTATTTTGCAACTGTTGCATTTCCGTGTTGACATCATGTTTAGTTGTTTTAATGTTTCCTTTTATGATAACTTTGTTGTCTTCTTTTGGATTTTCGTTGTCACTTTGTGTGACTGGTAGAGTCGTTTTTATTTTCTGTCTTTTTTATCCTACTTTTCGTTTTCAAATCAATGACTGCTACTACAGTATGCTGTGTAGACCACATTAACCACAGGAGTGAAAGTGTAATTAATACACAGCTAGAGGAGGCCACTTTGACCACACACCAGGAAGGGACTGTGCATTGACTGTGCAATATACAACTGGGGTATTGAATGCAATTAGGGGGATGTAACAGTTGGGTTGGGATTAAACCTTATGACAAACCCACACACTCAGCTACCATTTCCTGTCCTCTTTTCTTCTCTTCTTCTCAGATACTGGCAGGGGCCCTTAAGTCCAACAAGAATTTGTGAGTCCACTACAGGTTACACATTTATCCCCTCTGTGGGATCTTTTTCTTCCCCTGGCATAGACACCAGATAAAAGTGACCACCGGCTTATGGGGTCTCTTCTGAAAGACACAGGCAAATGTGAGGTGAACGAAATTGCCTAAGTTTCGAAACGGCGGTAGGTGGGATTGAACCACCGTCCCTTCAATTGACAGTACGGTGCTCTACCGCCCACTAATCCTAATTACAACCTCTGCATTTAGGACCGCAAACCTATTTTTATTATAATTGTAGCATGTTTTGGCATTAAATAACACCAATAACACAGCATCATATGAGGCAGTTGACAGACACTTCACCGTAATGAGACGGGATCCGTCTTCCCCCATCTCATCACCTGATCACACTCCAAGTCTCCACACAAAGATTGTATGATATTGCAGGAACACCTGGAGCCAGTGATATGTGGGTGAACCCACTAGCCCTGGTCATGCATTAAACATGGCCTAAATGGGAGAGGTAGGAGGCTGTCAGGCATGAGAGGTGGCAGAAGACGGAGTTGTGGTCGCATGATAGGATGCTGGACTGTCAATTGAGGGAACGGTGGTTCAATCCCACCTGCCCCCATTTCATAATTTAGGCAATTTCGTTTTCCTCACATTTGCCTGTGTCATTCGGAAGAGACACTAAAAGCCAGTTGTCCCTTCCATCTGGTGTCTATGCCAGGGGAAGTAAAAGATCCCACACAGGGGGTAAATGTGTAACCTGTAGTGTAGTTGTGAAAAACGAATGACAATAATGGTCAGCTAACTGACCGATGGTCATTAATAGAAGAGAGAAAGTTGTTGCTGTAGACGGTGGTAATGTTGTGAAGTTGCTAGGCCGACTGTTTGTAGCACTCGATCATCGTTTAGTTGTATGGGTCGCAATTTAGTTGGTGTATTTGTTAAATTTAGTTGTTATATTACATTCACTGTATATTAACAAAACAAAGATAACTTTCAGTCGGAGTGTGTGACTTGTGGAGTCCTGGAGACATAGTGTGACAGTGTGGTGTGTGGATCAGGTGTGGTCGTTCCACGTCCACACCTCCGCAGTGGGCTGTGTGTGACAGCGACGGAGAAGTCTCAAGGCTGTCACTTGAGTCATGTAGACTGGTGACATACAGTCAATGTCACAGAGGTTGCTGTCACATCCAATACACACAGTTAGACACAACATATAATCAAGGCTTTATACAGGATCAAATTATTGCCAGTCACACATGTTTTGATGGACATGTGGATGTTAACTGTTAAGCCAGTTCACAAACTTTAAATGTATTTTGACCTAAAATGGACTACAAACACACATGTGACACCATTTACACTTAGTTTCAAGGCATAACTGACAATATCTATAGTTATGGAAGATCTTTTTATTTTGCTCCTTCATTTTCTTCGTTCCGTCCACCCATATTTCTACCCGTCCATATTCGTTTTTACCCATCCAAATGACGGGTGGACAGGTCTCTGCATAAAGCTATGCATATAATGGGACTTGTGTTTTATTAAGTAAATGAACTGTTATGTTAACACTTACAGATATTTCTTACACACATCATGAATTGTACACATGTAAGTTATTTATACACACTGTATATGAGTATATAACAGTCCAGAATTGGAATTAAATGTGGATTCTGATTCGAATTCCTGAAGTGGAATTGGTCAATGCGAAAAAAGTAGAATCAGAATAATTTTATGTCAGAATCGGAATTACAGAATAGTCAGAGGTGGAACTGCTTTGCGTAGAATTGGAATTGCATTTTCGAATCAATATTTTCTAGAGCCGCCGGTCAACATTCTGTTTTAGAGCTGGAAAACCACAATATAAATGAGTGTGTGTGTATATATACACACGCACACGCACACGCACACGCACACGTACACGTATACGTATACATATATATATATAAAGGCATAGGTGTAGAAAAACCAGAAAACTGCCACCACCATAAATAACCCCAAAGTGAATTGTAATCCCCAGCCATGCTCCCACATTTTATGTGAATTTAAATACTCCGTTTCTGGCATATTACGATTAATCAATCCCAATTACTGGACACTGTGGTCATTCCTTGATCACTACAGCTCTATCACTGGCCACTCAGTGGTCAGTGGGAGTCTCTGTGGGAGACGAGAGCCTCTGTGTGATGTATTGGCTGGCCCCAGTCTGAGGCTGGAGAGTGACTCTGGGGAGCCTCAATTGATGTGGCCATAGAGCCTGGCTGATGGTCAGGGATTTGTTGATGTGGGAAGCTGACCAGAACATTCTAGGATGTGGCCCAGATGGTAATCTCACAGATGTGAAGGCTAGGCTGGTCAGAAGGCACCAGTGGGTGGGTTTCTTGGAATTCTGCACTAATGGCTGGCGTGTGTTAAACACTCTTAATAAATCTATTGACTCGTTTTTTTCTGTCCTGTGGGCACGCCTGTAGGTGCTCCTAGTCAATACAGCTTAGAGGTGCTCCTAGTCAATACAGCCTGTAGGTGCTCCTACTCAGTACAGCCTGTAGCTGCTCTTATATAGTTCAGCCTACTGAACTTATATGTGCTCCTATTTAGAACACCTTGTGCTCTCACTGAGTGCAGCCTGTGCTCTCATTGTGAGTGCAGCCTGTGTTCTCACGGAGTGCAGCCTGTGCTCTCACTGAGTGCAGCCTGTGCTCTCACTGAGTGCAGCATGTGCTCTCACTGAACGCAGCCTGTGCTCTCACTGAGCACAGCCTGTGCTCTCACTGAGTGCAGCCTGTGCTCTCACTGAGTGCAGCCTGTGCTCTCACTGAGTGCAGCATGTGCTCTCACTGAACGCAGCCTGTGCTCTCACTGAGTGCAGCCTGTGCTCTCACTGAACGCAGCCTGTGCTCTCACTGAGTGCAGCCTGTGCTCTCACTGAGTGCAGCCTGTGCTCTCACTGAGTGCAGCATGTGCTCTCACTGAACGCAGCCTGTGCTCTCACTGAACGCAGCCTGTGCTCTCACTGAGTGCAGCCTGTGCTCTCACTGAGTGCAGCATGTGCTCTCACTGAACGCAGCCTGTGCTCTCACTGAGCACAGCCTGTGCTCTCATTGTGAGTGCAGCCTGTGCTCTCATTGACTGCACTCAAACATTACTTGAAGCCCGCAGTCAGCTCCTACAGCCCACATGGCCTGTCACCACTGACCCGCCTCAGTCGTCCCTCTGAGCTCGGCTCTCTCCCCTCACAGCTCTTGTTCACTTATTTTTAGTTGCCGCTGTCAACATTGATAGCGGAATAAAAACGTGAACGGATTACTTTAAGTTCTAACTTTCTAACTTTGGCGTGGGTTTGTTTTCCTACACTGCTGGCAAGTGATGTCAGGCGGGAACATGGCAGGGCGTTGGGTGTCAGAACATGCAGGATGACTGTCTGATGAAACCATCACGTCAAGCCAGGTAGAAAAGACACATGTCAACACCGCTGACAACGGATCAGGTTGTGTGGTTACATAAACAGCTGGGTCGACTCCTCCTGGGCTCAGTCAGACTTCTGGCTCTGAGTAGATGTGACATTAAGACTGGTCACACCTACGCGACTGGCTTGTTTCGCTCTAGAATGTATAGTGGATTAAATATCAGTCAGGGCATCCACCCCCTGATACATCCACCCCCTGAGACATCCACCCCTGCAACATCCATCCCCGAGACATCCACCCCTGATACATCCACCCCCTGAGACATCCACCCCCTGAGACATCCACCCCCTGAGACATCCACCCCCTGAGACATCCACCCCCTGATACATCAACCCCCTGAGACATCCATCCCCTGAGACATCCACCCCTGAGACATCCATCCCTGAGACATCCACCCCTGAGACATCCACCCCCTGATACATCCACCCCTGAGACATCCACCCCCTGAGACATCCACCCCCTGATACATCCACCCCTGAGACATCCATCCCCTGAGACATCCACCCCTGAGTCATCCATCCCCTGAGACATCCACCCCTGAGATATCCACCCCCGAGATATCCACCCCTGAGTCATCCACCCCCTGAGACATCCACCCCCGAGACATTCACCCTTTGAGATGTCCACCCTCTGGGATGTCCACCCTCTGAGACATCCACCCCCTGAGACATCCACCCCCTGAGACATCAACCACCTTAGACATCCACCCCTGAGACATCCACCCCTGAGATATCCACCCCCTGAGACAGCCGACCTACTTACAGCTACGCTCCTATAAGATTGGCAGAAAATGTTAACAGAAGCATAGTCATTTGCTAAACATTAAAAATTAAACACTAACTGTATGTCAAACCAGAATTTATTTGCTTGGATGAAATATTAAAGTAAAATTGGTCTCGCAATTAAAAACACTGAGCAATTCAGTCCATAAATGTGCCATGTGTGGCTAACAAAACCAACTTTAACACAAATTCTGGTGGATAACTATAATTACCGCAGTTTAAAATGGATGGCAAATATATAATTATATTATATGTTTCATGTTGTAACATTGTTACAGTACATTTGTAAGACCACCATTGATTGCTGTTTTGGTATGAAGTTGTATTATATTGATGGACTCAATAATGACATCACATAATAGTGTTCCATACATAATCATAATATCATAAATTGTAGTGTTTGATTATATTTTCTATTATGTTTTGTAAAATGATGACCTTTTGAGAACAATTATAAGGAAGCAGCATTAAATAGATTAATTATTTAAAATGTGGAAATTACATGTTTTTGGTGTTCCTAAAGCAACTAGTGTATAGTTTGATCTCCGTAAAGAGACAGACAAAACGTCATATTGCAAATATCCAAACTCCATAATGCTAGCTTGGTGTATATTAATACATTTCACACCTTAAACTTTATTGGATTTAAAACAGTTTCTGTAGGTGTGACTAACGTATTGCCCTGAGCCTGCGATGATTCATCCAGGACACTTAACCCACTCCCGCCTGATGAGGCCATACAATCACATCTCAATGTTCCAATTTGTATGGCCAGCAATCAATATCTTAACCGAAGCAATCTAAATATTGAGGTGGCATTAAATTATAAGTCATGCCAGTAAAGTGGTCTTTAGAATGCTGGTGGAGGCTGGAACCAGTTGTCAACTGTGGGTGGCAGTGACAAGAGGCAGGGCATGTGTATGTGAGTAACGAGAGACTGTCAGTGGTAATTATCCATTTATTTCCTCAGATTGCCAGTGCCTCTCGTCTCCTGCCACCAGTTTCTCACTGGTCTCTCATCAGTCTCTTGCTGGTCTCAACAGTCTCACTGTTCTCTCAACAGTCTCACTGGTCTCTCATCAGTCTCTTGCTGGTCTCAACAGTCTCACTGTTCTCTCAACAGTCTCACTGGTCTCTTGCTGATCTCTCAACAGTCTCACTGGTCTCTCACCAGTCTCTTGCTGACCTCTCAACAGTCTCACTGGTCTCTCACCAGTCTCTTGCTGACCTCTCAACAGTCTCACTGGTCTCTCATCAGTCTCTTGCTGATCTCTCAACAGTCTCATTGGTTTCTCACCAGTCTCTTGCTGGTCTCTCAACAGTCTCTTGCTGGTCTCTCAACAGTCTCATTGGCTTCTCACCAGTCTCTTGCTGGTCTCTCAACAGTCTCATTGGTCTCTCACCAGTCTCTTGCTGATTTATCAACAGTCTCACTGGTCTCTCACCAGTCTCTTGCTGGTCTCTCAACAGTCTCATTGGTCTTTCACCAGTCTCTTGCTGGTCTCTCAACAGTCTCATTGGTCTCTCACCAGTCTCTTGCTGGTCTCTCAACAGTCTCATTGGTCTCTCACCAGTCTCTTGCTGATTTATCAACAGTCTCACTGGTCTCTCACCAGTCTCTTGCTGGTCTCTCAACAGTCTCATTGGTCTTTCACCAGTCTCTTGCTGGTCTCTCAACAGTCTCATTGGTCTCTCACCAGTCTCTTGCTGGTCTCTCAACAGTCTCATTGGTCTCTCACCAGTCTCTTGCTGATTTATCAACAGTCTCACTGGTCTCTCACCAGTCTCTTGCTGGTCTCTCAACAGTCTCATTGGTCTTTCACCAGTCTCTTGCTGGTCTCTCAACAGTCTCATTGGTCTCTCACCAGTCTCTTGCTGGTCTCTCAACAGTCTCATTGGTCTCTCACCAGTCTCTTGCTGATTTATCAACAGTCTCACTGGTTTCTCACCAATCTCTTGCTGGTCTCTCAACAGTCTCTAGCTGTTTTTTTTATAATGTTTTTGTATGGTTTTCCACATGCTTGGTCTCTTGCTGGGCTCTAACTGCTCTGTTAATGGTCAGACACTGATCCTGTGTGCAACATTTCAAAATACTTATCTGGAGATGTAAATGCAATTTTTGATATATTTCAAAGGCTGACTTTGTGCCCAAACTGGCTTTGAAATAGCTGATTGATGCATGTGGTCACAAGAAAAATATCACTCGTTATTAATAAATAATAAAATAACATTAATTACCACATTAATCATATGTTATAATTTGTTATTATAAGTAGTAGTATAGACAAAGCAGTGTGTCCTTATATAACAGTCCCCGTGTCACACAAATGTAGCCAACAGTTGCACCCTTCTGCTGAGTAGATTCCTCCAGCCAGCATTCCAGGGAACCTTATCCCACAGCTATCTTAATTAGCTGCTAATCTGTGTTAATTGGGATCACAGAGGAACTGGTGTTGTTAGCACTTGGTCTTATCTCCAGCATAAACAACAGGTTCTGCATGTGGACAGGGGCACCTGAAACCCCCCAAACAAGGTCACACACTCTCGCATCATTAAAACATCAACCCTCAAATGATTTACCCCATTGTCATTCCAGTTCAGTGATGCTGAAAATTGTTGAACTCCAATGAGTGGTTTCAATTACATCAGTGGACTTATTGTATTTACATTTATCAGGTGAGTTGACGAACTATAAATAAACTTGAAAATGGGTAAGTGGAGGTGCAGGTGTGTAAAAACAATGTAAGGCTGTGTAAACATGTCAATGTGTAATTATCCATGTCAATGTCTAAGTTTAAATGTAAATATATAAAAACAGATCATGTAAGTTGTATAGTAGTATGTAGTTGTGTAAATATAGATGTAAATGTGCAAGTAGAAATGTAAATGTGTAGTAAATGTGTGCGCATAGATGTAAATGCTAATGTCTATTTAGAAGTGCAAACATTTACAATTTTACATAGAGGCAGAAACATGTAACTTGAGACATAAACAAGTAAATAAAGATGTAACATTCTAACTTGCAAACACTGTGTAACCTTTGAAAAGCGGAAGGACATCAACACTCTTACTCAGGTGCTGTAGGTCACTGTTAGCCCAGAATGGGCCCCATAAGCCCTATTGATCTGGCTGTACTCATTGTACTTACTACTGTATGCCACAAAGGTATTCCATTATGCATGTACTAGTACTACACCCAATCACTTCACACATTTGTACAAACGTTTTCATCTTCCTCAGCTTCTGTAGCCCTGTAGACTTCACAAGTCTTTATTGTAGAACGTAGCAAGCTGCGTGTGGGGGCGTGTGTTGTGTGTAGTGTATTGTGTGTAGTGTGTTGTTAAGTGCATGTAACGTGTACACACAGCATACTGGCTCATTGAAGTAGGCATCAGATACTGGCCTACTGGAAACTTCACAGGCAGCTGTTGTCACTGTGTGATGGGTCTTTGTAGTACCACACATAGCACCACACAACACCACACAGCACCACACATCGCACTACACCGCACCACATAGCACCACACAGTACTACACATAACACCACACTGAAACCAGTAACCTGAATAGAAAGGTGACCTTAATAGCAGGACTAATTCCCTATACTCTAGCAGTCTTGGAGGCTGTATTTCTTACAACACGACACTGTATATCCCTTTTCAACTGCACTCGGATGATACCAAAAGCGCTATGGTTATTAAATTCCTACAAAGACATGTTCTGAAGTCAGAGGATGTGGAGTGTGGAGAGGTGTGAGGTGATTGTCTGTGTGAGACGGAGGAGGTGGTTGACTCCACGTGTGACTCCACGTGACCACACAGACGGGCCCAGCTGCACCCGCCTCGCGCCTCCTCTGCGGGGAATTTCTCGCCAGCACCGACTGCCAATGAGATGGCCGTGGCGGAGGTCGGGCATTGTTCACCGCATTCCTGGAACGGAGACTCAGCTGCGACCGCCGCTCCATTCCCACTGATGATAATCGCACCTGATGCCGCTTAATTTGGGAGACGATTTCGTTAAAGTCGCACTCCGTCCCAGTAATGGGTGTTGTTCTATTTGCCGCCGAATGCTTCAGTGAGCCAACGTGTCTGTTGAGTTAGGAAATGCGCCTAAAATAATGTGGTTTAACAACACTAGAGACCAGGAGATTGAGAGGAGATCAGATAGAAGTGTTTAAAATACTGAATGGTTTTATTAAAATGTTGATAGAAATATTTGTTCTCATGTTAGGAAAACAAAAGGACTAGAGGTTACATTAGCAATGGAGCAGTGTAGACAAGACATTAGAAAGTTTTCATTTTCACAAAGAACAGTAAGTGAATGAAATGGATTATCTGCTGATTATGTGGGTGCTAGTAGTGTTAATATGTTTTAAAATATAACCGACATATTGCTCAGAAGGGCAGGATAGAGTTTTGATAGACAGGTTGATCTCTCGATAAGCCAAAGGACCTGCCATCAAGAGTTAATTCTCTAGGTGGCAATCTTGTTTCATATCTACTTATGTCAACAAACAGCTGCAGTTAAATAAAATTGAAATTTTTTGAGACACATACCAGTGGTGATGTTGCATAAATTGAGGAAATGTGATTAAATAAAACGACATGTACATTACCTAGTATCTACCCGGACTTCTCTGCTCTTGACATTGGGCACTGCTGCTGCTGTTAAAGTTCACCTGGAGTCATGTGACTTCCAAGGTGTCATACCCTTCTTGAAATAAACAGACCTTATATCGTATTCAGGCCTTTTTATATAGGATTTTGCCAGTCCAAGTATTTTATGGTTCACACGTGTTAATTGACATACATGCAATTCAAGCCAGTCAAGTTGTGTATTACGTACCAAAATAAACAATAAACACATGTGACATCCATTGTCAAAGCATAATTGAAAACATAAAAAATATATGATTTCTGAAGACTTGCTACATCTAGTGAAATTACTACCTGTCCAAAATGGAATTTACCAGTCCAAAGACGGGTGGATGGATCTGTTGATAAAGCTACAACTGTATTAACTTTAAGGTGAAGACTGCCTGTTGGGAACTATAGTTACATCCACACACATTAATATTCCACAATGTCAGTCCTCAATTTTCGAGAGTATTCATCCACTCGATTCATCCACTCCACAAAAGAACAAAGTATTAAAGTTTTGACACAACCCTATAACACATGTTTGGGGTGCACCGGCCACGTGAATCTGATGCTTCCATTCCCGTAATGGTGGCTCATGTTAGCCCTGCCCCAAACCAAACATAGCTGGCAGGTCAATTGGCCTGGCTAAATATTTAATAGGGGCCAGGAGAGAGGGACAGGCCACTAGAGGGGGCTAGTGCACCAGTTGTCGTGAGTGCGTGATTACTCGATGGAGCGCTAATAGCTCGGTCATTTCCTTCAGTTCGGTAGTTAGACGACATTACGCAGAGTCGATTATAGTGCCGCACTCTCGTATCTACCCTAAATTTATGACTCTTGCTATAATTACAACGGCGGCTGCGTACACACATTCACGTGGAACCAGACCAATGTTTAACTGCACCAAAGTGTAGCTGTATTTGCGTAGACACAGTTTCTTGGCATTTGAACGTTTACTCACATTGTTTTTACCTTGCCTCAAGAAGTGTTGACAAATAAAATGGGGTTGAAACTGCAGTTGTGTATTTGTGGCATTGTCATGTTGATGACATTGTCATGTTGATGACATTGTCATGTTGATGACATTGTCATGTTGATGACATTGTCATGTTGATGACATTGTCATGTTGATGACATTGTCATGTTGATGACATTGTCATGTTGATGACATTGTCATGTTGATGACATTGTCATGTTGATGACTTTCTTGTGTTGATGACATTGTTGTGTTGATGACATTTCATAAATTAATGATATTGCAGTATGGTGACACTGTATTGTTGGTGATATCTTATGACCATGTTGATGACATTAAAGTGTTGATGTCATTGCCATGTTGGTGACATGACAATGTTGGTGATATTTACAGTTGTTGACAGTATTGCAGTATTGGTGACATGGATAGAGTTGACTACTCTGTGATGTCTGTATAGTCTTGTACAGCAATAAAACACTTCAGAATGGATTGGATCCTTCAATGCTTCAGAGCCTATGGCCGAGGCAAATCAACTGAAGTGGAGAACTCTAATTGTTCTTGATAAAGTTATGCCTGATTAAATACTTAAGTGCTTAATAACATGGAAATCATTAAACGGTGCAGATCTTTAAATGCTTGTGATTACGTCATGCATCAGCAGATGCCTAAGTGCACCGTTCTAGGAAGTCTGTACATGACTGGTGCTAGTGACTGTACTTAGACGCCACTGACAGACTGTTATAGACGCCACTGACAGACTGTAGTAGACGCCACTGACAGACTGTACTAGACGTCACTGACAGACTGTACTAGACGCCACTGACAGACTGTACTAGACGTCACTGACAGACTGTACTAGACGTCACTGACAGACTGTACTAGATACCACTGACAGACTGTACTAGACGTCACTGACAGACTGTACTAGACGTCACTGACAGACTGTACTAGACACCACTGACAGACTGTACTAGACGTCACTGACAGACTGTACTAGATACCACTGACAAACTGTACTAGACGCCACTGACAGACTTTACTAGATACCACTGACAGACTGTACTAGACGTCACTGACAGACTGTACTAGACACCACTGACAGACTGTACTAGACGTCACTGACAGACTGTACTAGATGCCACTGACAAACTGTACTAGATACCACTGACAAACTGTACTAGATACCACTGACAGACTTTACTAGATACCACTGACAGACTGTACTAGACGTCACTGACAGACTGTACTAGACGCCACTGACAGACTGTACTAGACGCCACTGACAGACTGTACTAGACACCACTGACAGACTGTACTAGACGTCACTGACAGACTGTACTAGACGTCACTGACAGACTGTACTAGACACCACTGACAGACTGTACTAGACGTCACTAACAGACTGTAATAGACACCACTGACAGACTTTACTAGACACCACTGACAGACTGTACTAGACACCACTGACAGACTGTACTAGACGCCACTGACAGACTGTACTAGACGTCACTGACAGACTGTACTAGACGCCACTGACAGACTGTACTAGACGTCACTGACAGACTGTACTAGACGCCACTGACAGACTGTACTAGACGCCACTGACAGACTGTACTAGACGCCACTGACAGACTGTACTAGACGTCACTGACAGACTGTACTAGACGTCACTGACAGACTGTACTAGACGTCACTGGCAGACTGTACTAGACGCCACTGACAGACTGTACTAGACGTCACTGACAGACTGTACTAGACACCACTGACAGACTGGACTAGACGTCACTGACATACTGTACTAGACGCCACTGACAGACTGTACTAGACGCCACTGACAGACTGTACTAGACGTCACTGACAGACTGTACTAGACACACATTTTGTCGGAAAATAGCTCAGATGAGCTAATGTTGCCTAATTATCATGTAACCGACGTTAAATAAAGCTTCTTGTATCTTGACAGACTGTACTAGACGTCACTCACAGACTGTACTAGACGCCTCTGACACACTGTACTAGACGCCACTGACAGACTGTACTAGACGTCACTGACAGACTGTACTGTACGCCACTGACAGACTGTACTAGAAGCCACTGACAGACTGTACTAGACGTCACTGACAGACTGTACTAGACCCCACTGACAGACTGTACTAGACCCCACTGACAGACTGTACTAGACGTCACTGACAGACTGTACTAGACACCACCCATAGATAGGTGAGAACAGTTGCTAGACCATGTACTGACACTAGGAATGAACACATGGACTGTCTCTTATACAATATCAACCTTTACATATATATATATATATATATATATATATATATATATATATATATATATATATATATATATATACCATACACATGATCACCCGTTACCAATTAGCATCCCTTAGAAGTTTAGAAGTTACCACCCCTTTCATTATTACCACCCCTACAATGACCACCCCTTGCAAATAACCACCTCTTACACCTGACAACCTCTTGGATGTGACGACCCCTCTAATACACTGTCTCCAAGGCCAGCCTGTCCTGCTACAGTACAGCTCTCTATCTTGTCTCATGTTGGCACTACATGTCTATTACACAAAGTAAATATGTCATCAATCAATAGACAAATAAATTGTAGCCGGGGTGGGGACCTGTCTGACACGAAACAGACAGTTGAAGGCTGAGAGAAGAGACACCATAGAGACAGGCCATTTAAGTCTCACTCTAATGTTGTAAGTTGTAAGGATCCCACTTCTGGATGTAAATCATAGTTGACACTAATCAGGGAGGAAGGTAACAGACAAATCTGTCACTTATGTCATCACACGTATACAGTGTCACCAGTGTCTTCTAGCTTGGTTGTCACCAATATTGTGTGACATGATGGGTGTCACCTGGTTTGTGGCCTGGATGTCACCAATGGGATATGGCCTAATTGTCAACAGTGTATTGGTTGTCACCAGTGTTATGTGGTTCAGTTGTCACCAATATGATGTGGCCCGGTTGTTATCAGTGTGACAATGACCCAGTTGTCACCAGTGTGATGTGAACCAGTTGTCACCTGTGTGATGTGAACCAGTTGTCACCTGTGTGATGTGGCCCAATTGTCACCAGTGTGATGTGACGTGACGTGACGTGACGTGACGTGACGTGACGTGACGTGACGTGACGTGATGTGGCCCGGTTGTCACCATGGCCCGCCAGAGGTAGATGACACTACTGTTGGGAGCAGGGGACCGCTGTCAAGTGATGCTCTGGCTGACCTCAGGGGATGCAGGATTAAGGCACATCTGACTTTTGGCACCTCCGCCAGCAGATGTTTGGCGTGGCTTCTCTGATTAAGTTATCATTGCGCGGCTGCGGACCAGGTCGGCTCGGTGCTCCCCGCTCTGCCGTCTGCTCTTTTTCTAATAACCCCAAGTGTCAGCTGACCAAGTTTTTTGTCGTTTGTTGACGTTGCACAGAAATGTCAGCACCTGCGTCAGTGTCATGTTGTGTCATGTGGACCAGCTTGTCGAGTGGCTGACATCACTGGCTCGTCTCTGGATCCAAGTGCGGGAAGGATGGAGAGAGCTTAGAGAGAATGAACTAGATGGAAGAGACAGGTGCAGGGAGGATGGTGGGAAGGAGAGACTAGGCAAGTGAGGGAATGGCCGAGAGGGGGAGGAAGAGAATTAAGGCATAGGGAAGGAGAGAGTGGGAGGGGGAGGGAGTGGGCAAGAGAAACGGTAGGAAGGGAAGAACAAAGTGGAAACGGGGAAGAGCGGGATGGGGAGGGGGGTAGATAGAAGGATAAAATAATGGGTCTGAAGAGAGATAATGGGAGAGAAGAAATAGAGATAATAGGAGAGAAGAGAGATAATGGTAGAGAAGATAAAAAGTTAATGGGAGAGAAGAGAGACAAAGATAATGGGAGAGAAGGAGAGATAATGGGAGAGAAGAGAGATAATGGGAGAGAAGAGAGAGATAATGGGAAAGAAGAGAGATAATGGTAGAGAAGATAAAAACTTAATGGGAGAGAAGAGAGACAAAGATAATGGGAGAGAAGATAGAATGTTAATGGGAGAGAAGAGAGACAAAGATATGGGAGAGAAGAAAGAGAGAGAGAATGGGAGAGAAGAAAGAGAGATAATGGGAGAGAAGAAAGAGAGATAATGGGAGAATGGGAGAGAAGAAAGAGAGAGAATGTGAGAGAAAAGAGAGATAATGGGAAAGAAGAAACAGATAATGGGAGAGAAGAAAGAGAGATAATGGGAGAATGGGAGAGAAGAAAGAGAGAGAATGTGAGAGAAAAGAGAGATAATGGGAAAGAAGAAAGAGATAATGGGAGAAGAAGAAAGAGAGATAATGAGAGAGAAGAAAGAGATAATGGGAGAGAAGAAAGAGAGATAACGGGAGAGAAGAAAGAGAATGGGAGAGAGAGAAGGAGAGAAAATGGGAGAGAAGAAAGAGAAACAATGGGAGAGGAGAAAGAGAGAGAATGGCAGAGAAGAAAGAGAGAGACAGAGAAAGACAGAGAGAGACGGAGAGAGACGGAGAGAGAGGGAGGGAGGCAGAAATAAAATGTGAGAATGAGAGACGCAGACAGGAGGAGAAAGAGAGTGAGGGAGAGATGTGAGGGTGAGAGAAAGAGAATATGGGAAGTAGAGGAAGACAGCAAGAAAGGGACAGAGAGGGGAGAGAGAGACAGACAGAGGAGAGTGAGCGAAACAGAGTGTGAGGTTGGGGGAAGGAGAGAAAGTGGGAAGCAGGGAGTGGGAGAGGTTGAGGCCCGAGGGAAAGACAGGAGAGTGTAGTTGTATCAGCCATTGACAGCGCGGAGGCCCTAAATAGAAGCTTTGTTTCTGTTGTGGCTTGTGGCGTATCCTGCTAACCTGGCTCTGTTATTCGTGGGCACCTGCACTGACTCAGGTGGAGGCAGCTGGGGTCAGGGGTCATTCCTTCTTCATGTTCACAATGCCTCAGAGACAACCATCGTTTTAATAGAAAATAAAGCTCAGTTTTAAGTAATACGGGCTGCAATTTGTAAATACTAACATGAAAAATGTACCCATACATGCTCATCAATACTTGTTAGGTATATTGCCATATTCATCATATTTGTGCAGTGAGTAGCGGTAATGTTTACTTAATAAGGTTGTCATTCAATTTAAAATGCTGCGAGGGACTAGATTGAGTGTCTTTGCTGTACTGAAGGGGTAGCAATTGTATGGATAGTATAACCCTCCATTATGAAATGTGTCCATTTTGTGGGAAATATTCTTTGTCATGGCTATATAGTTAGTGTACCTGCACAAACATTTGCCTTTGATGATTAAGGTTTCTTCAGCATAACAGACGTCTTGGATGAACGATATCATCCTGTGAAGATGCAGCAAGTTCTGGTTGCTCCATACGCTCTAATATTAATTTAAATATAAAATGATTTATACACCATCAAATCTGGGACTAATTCCCTGCCAGGTGTATGCGGTGTTGGTATCAATTTAAAAACATAAAATCACATATTTATATAAAGAGAGCTGATATATTAATTACATATTGAAAAGTAAAATTAACAAGATCTTGTTTATATAAATAAACATATGTATAGTATGGGTAAAGGAAAAACCCAAATCAAATGATTAGCAACAATTAAACCACACTGCATTAAAATAATAATTAATAATAAATAACTTAACAAAAATAAATACAAGGCTAAGTTACATTAAATAAAGTGGAATAGATAGTGAAATAAAATTATGCTAACATAAATAAATAAATAAAAAATAAAAAATCGTATGAATGATAAATGAGGTGTGACGACATTGGTTTAAATGACACCTTCATCATCATCGTCATCGTCATCGTCATCGTCATCGTCATCGTCATCGTCATCGTCATCGTCATCGTCATTGTCATCGTCATCATCCTAGTCATGATCAGGTGCCATCCACTAGAGTGGCCACTGATGGTTGTCTCCTGCTGTGAGGACAGTCACCAATCACCACTAACCTCATCCACCTCTCATTACAGCTCACAACAATAGGGCAGGTTATCTTGTTTCATTTCCTTTACAGAGACAAATGTACTCAGTGATAACTGTGTTTAGTTGTTTGTTTCCAGGAGAGATCAGGTGACTTATAATTGTACAAACGCTGGACTGTGACAAGCGTTTTAATTATGCATACAGACATTTGATTACTTACTTTGCACATCTGATGCAATTGTCTGTAAAGAACCTATTAAATTGAAAGCATGTTAGGAATGTTTACGAGACTCAATGAGAAAAGCTTTGTGGGAACTGGAGGTTGAGCTGGGGGCGACACATCTGAACTGTCTGCCTACTCACAGGAGTCACTGTCATCTGAACTGTCTGCTTGTGACATGTCACCTGTATGATTGTGTCATGTCTTGTGTCATGTCTTGTGTCATGTCTTGTGTCATGTCTGTCACCCATGTATGGTTTCATGTCATCAGGCAATTGTGATTTCAAAATTCTTCTTCGTCACGATTGTGGCGACCTCTGTGGAGAGGAGTTTCCAACTGTGCACCGTAGGTGTGGTTAAAAGAGGAGATAACAAAGTAAAGAATTTTGTTTGTGTTTTTGAAGAAGAATGTTTATTTCTCATCCACACATCAATTGTTAGAAATCAATGAATTGACACTTGTCCATGTCATGTGAACAGTGACACAATGACATTGATAGATGGTGACATTGAAAGCTTTATGACTGTCATCTGTGTACATCACAGATGTCACACAGTCAGACACTGTCAACACCACAAACATGCAAGATCATGGCAGATTAAGCTTCCCAGGACATTGCAGACATGACTTGATGTTCTACTAAACCAATTAAGTTTAAGTAGTGGGGTTGTATTCCTGTAAAGACCTGCATGAGATTGTCATTGTGTGGGATATCTGTGGGGATAATCTGCCTCAAATGGCAATGGGTTGGATTATCTGCACAAGATTGTTGGCCTCAAATTTTGTCCTTGGATTATCTGCCTAAATCACGTTGCTTGTATTACCTACCTGGCATTATCTTCAATTTCCGGGTACTACAAATCGCGTTTATGACCCCCATAAATAAAGTGACCTGGCCAGAATGTTCCTATAAAGATTGCCACATCCTGATTAAGATGGGTGGATTTATGTGTCCACCTGATTTTGCAATTGAGCAATATTAAATTTTTGTTATATTGTTGCCTGGTAGACTGATTTTGATCACTGCAGGAAAATAATGTCTGGACTTAGGAAAATAACAACAGACAGTGTTTTTAAGTGAGCAAAAACTATAGATTACCCTTCGGTATATTTGTGTTGTCCAGTTTGCCACATACAGAGCAGTTGTGTAACTTGTGGGGGAGAGAAAGGAAGGCTTTAGCTCCCTGGTGGGGTTGCTAACTTTGGCTATCTTTTGGGGCTAACAGTAGGTGTATTACCTTGAGCTACCTGTTGGGGGGCTAGATCTGGACTTACCTGTTTGGGGGGTATCTGGACCTACCTGTTGGGGGTTCCATCTGGACCTATGTGTTGGGGGTGCTAAAGTTAGCTATCTCTTGGGGATGCTAACTTTAGCTACCTGTTGGAGTGGTACATTGAGCTACCTGTTAGGGGCTATGTGGCCAAATTCTACTTCAACCGAACAATGACAATTTTACCATGGACTGCATGCTTCAAGACAGATTTGAAACACGTGTTACTTTGAATTCACTGAATGACGACAGCTCTTGAAAGAAGATGTTGTCCCTATTGAATTTGTCCACCGAAAGAAACCCGGGGGTCGGGTGTTGAGCGATCATTTACTTTTTCACCTAACCATAAAAATGACTTGTTACAGCCGCCAAATTTCCCCTCACATATCATATATACATATATACACATTAGGTTACAAAATAAAATAACTTACATTCCTATGCCGAATACAATTAGGTTACAAAATAAAAGCACTTATATTCCTATAACGAATACAAGTTATAAAACAAACTCGTGCAAAACTCAACGGCAAGCCGGCAGCCCACCCTGGCTGCTATGCGTAGCTCAGCGGTATTGTGTTGCAGCGTTGCTTCATATAATTTGCTTCACAAAAATTAACTGGGGATATATACACAAACTAACTATAAACAAGCCTATGCTGCTAATAATCGCTGCTTGTAACCAATACTGCCATTACTGTAAGCGTAGAGCTACGTGTAGGGGCCACCGAAGATGTGTTGCCTTCGAGTTTCGAGTGAGTTAGTTTCGTGAATTGTATTCGTTTCATTAACTTAAGTAATTTACTTATGTATATAAGACGTCTGAGGAGAAGTAACTGGTCATTTTGTTAGTTAGGTCAGAAAGTTAACTATCGCCATCCAGTTTCAGCCTGTGCGCATTTCGTATGTCAATGGGTGGAGTTTGTTTTGTTTTGACCACCCAAGGCCCTGTTAGTAGTGGACGTGAGATGTCACACCGCTGCAGGTGAAATGTCCAACATGTCAGCCTCCATAGAGGCTCAGTAATTCTCCTTAAACTCTTACAAAATTATCTAAGAATTAAATACAAAATATGGCATGCGATACAGTAGACATTGCTTAATGGTTTGAGCATTTTTTTAATTTAGGGTTGCTTGTTCCTGTAACTTGTGTCACCTGTTGTTAAGTAAGTTTAGTTACCTATTGGGGAATAACTTGAGTTACCTGTTGGGGTTAACTAGCACAGGCTATGATCAGGAGGAATGCGACGTCATGTCACATCTGCTCATGCCAAATTGACGTGGCTTAGCTGTATATCCTATTACAGGTGTGTTGTACAGGTGTTAGTGTGTTATACAGCAGTAACACATGTCTACATTAATGTTTTGTACAACAACTTATATTACTAGTGTGTTGTACAGGTGTTAGCATGTTATACAGCAGTAACACATGTCTACATTAATGTGTTGTACAACAAATTATATCACTAGTGTGTTGTACAGGTGTTAGCATGTTATACAGCAGTAACACATGTCTACATTAATGTGTTGTACAACAAATTATATTACTAGTTTGTTGTACAGGTGTTAGTGTGTTATACAGCAGTAACACAGGTCTACATTAATGTGTTGTACAACAAATTATATTACAGGTGTGTTGTACAGGTGTTAGTGTGTTATACAGCAGTAACACAGGTCTACATTAATGTGTTGTACAACAGATTATGTTAATGTTTCATACAAGCAGCATGGCCACACACATGTTAGGATGAGCCTCTTCTACACAGATGTTCCACTATACACAAGTAGCACAACTATCTAACATCACATGACACTTGAAGTGTGAAGTGGAGGTCAACGGAGGGTGTCAGACTCATCATGCAGGGTCCTTACTTACCTTCTCTGTCTGTGTCCGTCAGATCTCTTGTGTTGATGGCTGTTGTCAAGACAAACACTCCTCTTGCAAATGCCACGTTTCGTGTTGGACCACAGTAGGCCATTATTTCCGTATTTCAGCAATACTGACGCATATACTTTGCAGTTGTGAAATGAACATACTTTGTATATTTAAGTGTTTTTATTTGATTTATGCTTTCAGAACATTCCGGGACACAGCGATTGTAAATGTGACGGGTGAAGCGGACAAAGTCATTATTGGCTTCAGCAAAAGCAAGTTCTTCCAGTATCGCCACATGGCGCACTTGTGAGTGTTATTATAACATCTGTAGCCTTGTCACATTTGTAAATGTGACGTGTGAGTGTCCTTGTGGTTGCAGTTATCCTTGTCACAACTTTAAGACACCTTGTCGCAACTGTTACTCCCATTGTCACGTCTGTGTGTATCAGTGTCCTATTTATATGTACCATTGTCACATCTGCAAATATCAATGTCACATCGGTGTGTTCCAATGTCACATATATGCATATCAAAGTCGCATTAGGATGGGTTCGCATGTGGCAATTCAGAATAACTTTGAATACCCTCTAATAGTATAAACAATTCTAAAATTATTATCCACACTATTTTGTTGAAACAATGTGCGCTCCCAAATTTTGCTGCGTATTCCAAAAAATGAGCAAATAGGAATACATTGGATACCCAAAAAAAATGTCCATAGCAATTGATTCCTGACTGTGATATTGAGGCTTGTCTTGTTAATCTGTGGCCTGACATCAGGCCATATTGCCGCGTTATCGGGCTGGTCGTGCAGGGTGTCAGTCAAGGGGACCCACCTCGTATTCCTCACAGATTTGGCCTAGACCCTCTAGGACTTGTTTGGCAACAAACTCAACAAGGACAAAATTGGGTCGGAAACTGGTCGATTTAATGACGTACAACAGCGTCATGGGGGTACAGCTGAGTTCACCACACAGGCGGGGGAAAGATTAAAAACATTTGGCTCCATTCCAGTCGGCATGGCAACGTGTTTCTGGAGGCAAAAAACATTTCAAATAGTCAAAACATGAAATGACCTCTTGTCGTGGAATTTTGATGTCCGTTTTTTCGTTCGTCGGCTGTATTTAACATGCTAGAGTAAAGACGTTAGGAAGTGCGGAGTTATTTTGATTACCCCCTGCAGAGGCTGCCCTGGAAATTGTTGCAGGTCGTTCACTGGCAACAGCAACCTGACTGACATCACGGTGGGCGCCTTCGACTTCCCAGCGTGGGACGGGGCCTTGACACATCTGTAAGTACAGCAGGCGATGAGGTGTGTGTTTCTACCTGTTTGTGCAAATGTGCAAAATTGCATGTGTACACACGTACGTGTTCTGTGTGTGAATGAATATATTTTCAAATGGCTACTATTATTACATTTTTAGTAATAATAAAGGTTTTCTCAGCATTTTCAACATGCAAGTACATTTCATGTCAAATAGGAATGTGTTCTGGCGTTTGATACACATAGTGCAATGAAATTAAATAAATAAATAAACTATATATATTGTTCTTTAAAATGATAAATAAAAAATTATTATTTTGATTTAATAAATAAATAAATAATATTTCTACATTGATAATTAACCTATTTAAAATATTTATGTTAAGCTAATAAATAAATAAATATATTTAAAATGTCCTTTAAAATTATAAATTATCTATTTAAAAATATTATATTAAGCTAATAAATATACTTAATATGTCTAAAATGTCATTTAATTTTTTTATTATTTAAAAAAATTATGCTTAGGTACATTTTCACAATAAAAGAAAATGTGTTCAACACATTCGGTCCGCTATTTATATACATCTCTGGTTATAATTACTTACATCACAATGGCGTTTAATTACTGAAGGACAAATGCTGCTGTGTGTTTTGGCATGTGTATATAGCTTCATACGCACTGTTTACAGCTCACAATTACATGCAGCTGTCATATATTAATATTAATTAAGCAAGAATCTCGGCAATGTCCATCGAATTGACGTCGCATTTATGCGAGTTGATGACAGAAATTGCATTTGCGGAATTGATAGGAAATAACTTTTTCGGCTGCCCAGCTCGTTTATAGCCCTATTATGGGAGTAATTTGAGCGGCGGAGATGCCATAAATAATGCAGGTCCGTGAATGAGCTCCACTCAAGACCCGTGTAAGCGGCCGCCTCCTGTCACAGCAGCCCTCAGCCAGTCTTCCCAACATCTGCACTATATTGATTAAAGGTTCGTAGTGTGCCTCGAGGGTCCCTAGGGGGCGCCACTGGGAGCCACTGCCAGCTCGCCGCTAATGCGATCAAACACTTCTTTTATACATACATTTTACATGGTCGCTACACACCTATTCGTGATGCGACTACCCGATCGCGTTTAAGCTGTTTCATATATTTCATGATAATACGTTATAATTTAGTGTTATTTACAAAGCATATAGGCAGAAATTTGCAAACAAGTATTTAGTGGAATAAAGCGATTTTTGTCCAGCATTGTTGGAAGCATCAAACGTAAGATTTTAATAACATAACACATGACACCTGTGCGTGATCAAAATGATTTAGACGATCGGTCAAACATCGCACAAATAATACGCTCCCAAGATAGTTAATTTCTTATGACATAAACATATCTTGAAGCCATCAACAATATATTCCATGAAATTCTGACTTGCCCATATCAAAAGTGAAAAAAACATTTAATGTAAAATATCAAGTGAAATTCAAATATTGTGTGACATTATGTCACACGACATTTCAACTTAGTGCAAAGTTATGTATAAATGAATCATCATACATGCATCTGTTACAGACCAGAGAAAATAAATATTAAGTTTGGATAGTCGCTGGAAGATCCCCACACCAGCATGTTCCAACTAACACTAACCTACTATACACCAGTGCGTATTAACACATTTATAATTACACTAATTCATAACTCATAAACATGCCATTGTTACCTGACACCAAAAATACATAAACAAACGAAAAATTATCAACTCAAAACACGTCTCAAATCTGTCACTTTAACAGTCGCTAGCACACTTGCTGATCATCCGATCTCCAAAATCTTGGTACCTTTCGTAATATTACACATTTTATTCTCGCATATACATGGCACGTGGCCTAGTAAAAAACTGACACAGGTGTTTGATAAATTTTGTCTGCATGTCATCTTTTGCAAACACACCATACAACTAAATTGGCTGACTACAGCCAGTCACCATTGTCATACAGCTGCGATTGGTGTGACACACTTTCCACGTAAAGTCGTAGTCAAACTATTGTAACGATGTTCTAATATCATGTGTGATTCACATGGACCATTAGTTGATGAAGCTAACCTTGAAACTGTCATGTTATAACACAGGACACTGCAGTTCAACACAGGTGGTTCAACTTCACGCGTAGTTGGGCATAGATTATTCATTTTGGCAAGTGTCTGGTAAGAATCAGTTCCAAGTCACTGGAGACTCAGGGCAGCCCTTTCAGATTGCCTTCATGACCAGGGAACAATCTTGATGTATCTTACAAAATATAGTTTGGGTGCTTATATGCTTTACTGCTATATATTACTGAATTTTTTTTGTTTTTATACAATTGCAAAAAATTATTGTAAAGAAATAGTAAATAAGGTATTAATAAATAGAATACAGCACTTGGGGTTACAAACATGATATTTTAGCAACAATTAGTAAATCACAATCTTGACCACTTAGGCGATTTTTTATTTTTTTACATTTTACAATTTCGCTGTTTTTGGACATTGTTTATTTTTGAGCATAAAGAGACCATTAAGTCTGACTACTGACCGACTTCAATTGATGCCCGTAACATGAAGTTAGGCCTGTGACATGAATTTATGCCTGAGATTAACGTAAACTCAGGCATGTGAGTAATGTGTACTTAGGGTAACATGAACTCAGGCCTGTGAGTTACATGAACTCAAGCCTGTGAGTGACTCACACTCAAGCCTGTGAGTGACACAAACTCAAGCCTGTGAGTGACATGAACTCAAGCCTGTGAGTGACATCAACTCAAGCCTGTGAGTGACATCAACTCAGGCCTGTGAGTGACATTAACTCAGGCCTGTGAGTGACATTAACTCAAGCCTGTGAGTGACATGAACTCAAGCCTGTGAGTGACATGAACTCAAGCCTGTGAGTGACACAAACTCAGGCCTGTGAGTGACATGCACTCAAACCTGTGAGTGACATGAACTCAAACCTGTGAGTGACATGAACTCAAGCCTGTCTATGAGTGACATGAACACAAGCCTGTGAGTGACATGAACTCAAGCCTGTGAGTGATGTGACTGACTGATATGAAGATGAAATACACACAAACCAACACATACAGTGACTGGAAATGTACCTGAACACTAAATACACTTAAACAGAATAGTAACTTCAGTTACTCGTACAGAATCAAGCAACTGATATATATCTGTCGATATATGAAATCAATGATCTGTAATACTGCCATGACATAATAATGTTCCACATGTTAATCATCAAAGCCTAGGTCGGTGGTCATTTGCATGTATTGGCAAACTGTGAACGAGTCCAGGCCTCATTGGCAGTGACCAGTCGAACATTTGCCACAGCCGTCTGGCATGTAACCATGTGCGTTGGAGGATGTGTATAAGCAACAGTTCATGGCTGCATTAACCAACATGTTTTTAATTGGTGCACCGAATCGCTTTTAGACCGGTTGCCACATTTGAGGCTTTAAAAGCTTAAAAGTTTTAAAAGCTTAAAAGACAAACATTATGTTACCGTATTTTTTACTACACTGTATAAATGATACTTTATATAATTCAACATGATGAAGCAACAAGACTAGATAATACTCTATGTAGACAACAAAGCAAGAAGACGTGTATATTACACTCACAATTACTTGTCTTTATGCCCATGTTTACTATGTTAAATAATAATTATTTGATACAATATACTCAGTGTTATGTTTTATAATCTACTATAATTTTTTCTGTTATTAATATAGTTGTATTTGTTTATATTAGCATGGTATTTTTGACATTTTGAATGTACATAATAATTTATGTCACTGACAACTGTGTGACATGACAGAAAACTGAGCAGCATGACTGACAACCAAGTAGCATGACTGACAACCATGTAGCATGACTGACAACCAAGTAGCATGACTGACAACCATTTGGCATGACTTACAACCAAGTAGCATGACTGACAACCAAGTAGCATGACTGACAACCAAGTAGCATGACTGACAACCATTTGGCATGACTGACAACCAAGTAGCATGACTGACAACCAAGTAGCATGACTGACAACCAAGTAGCATGACTGACAACCAAGTAGCATGACTGACAACCAAGTAGCATGACTGACAACCAAGTAGCATGACTGACAACCATGTAGTATGACTGACAACCAAGTAGCATGACTGACAACCATTTGGCATGACTTACAACCAAGTAGCATGACTGACAACCAAGTAGCATGACTGACAACCAAGTAGCATGACTGACAACCATTTGGCATGACTGACAACCAAGTAGCATGACTGACAACCAAGTAGCATGACTGACAACCAAGTAGCATGACTGACAACCAAGTAGCATGACTGACAACCAAGTAGCATGACTGACAACCATGTAGTATGACTGACAACCAAGTAGCATGACTGACAACCATGTAGTATGACTGACAACCATGTAGTATGACTGACAACCAAGTAGCATGACTGACAACCATGTAGCATGACTGACAACCAAGTAGCATGACTGACAACCAAGTAGCATGACTGACAACCAAGTAGCATGACTGACAACCACGTAGCATGACTGACAACCAAGTAGCATGACTGACAACCAAGTAGCATGACTGACAACCATTTGGCATGACTGACAACCAAGTAGCATGACTGACAACCAAGTAGCATGACTGACAACCATGTAGTATGACTGACAACCAAGTAGCATGACTGACAACCATGTAGTATGACTGACAACCATGTAGTATGACTGACAACCATGTAGTATGACTGACAACCAAGTAGCATGACTGACAACCATGTAGCATGACTGACAACCAAGTAGCATGACTGACAACCAAGTAGCATGACTGACAACCAAGTAGCATGACTGACAACCACGTAGCATGACTGACAACCAAGTAGCATGACTGACAACCATGTAGCATGACTGACAACCAAGTAGCATGACTGACAACCATGTAGCATGACTGACAACCATGTAGCATGACTGACAACCATGTAGCATGACTGACAACCAAGTAGCATGACTGACAACCATGTAGCATGACTGACAACCAAGTAGCATGACTGACCACCAAGTAGCATGACTGACAACCAAGTAGCATGACTGACAACCAAGTAGCATGACTGACAACCATGTAGCATGACTGACAACCATGTAGTATGACTGACAACCAAGTAGCATGACTGACAACCATGTAGCATGACTGACAACCATGTAGTATGACTGACAACCAAGTAGCATGACTGACTACCAAGTAGCATGACTGACAACCAAGTAGCATGACAGACAACCAAGTAGCATGACTGACAACCATGTAGCATGACTGACAACCAAGTAGCATGACTGACAACCATGTAGTATGACTGACAACCAAGTAGCATGACTGACAACCATGTAGCATGACTGACAACCATGTAGTATGACTGACAACCAAGTAGCATGACTGACAACCATGTAGCATGACTGACCACCAAGTAGCATGACTGACAACCAAGTAGCATGACTGACAACCAAGTAGCATGACTGACAACCAAGTAGCATGACTGACAACCATGTAGCATGACTGACAACCAAGTAGCATGACTGACCACCAAGTAGCATGACTGACAACCAAGTAGCATGACTGACAACCAAGTAGCATGACTGACAACCATGTAGCATGACTGACAACCATGTAGTATGACTGACAACCAAGTAGCATGACTGACAACCATGTAGCATGACTGACAACCATGTAGTATGACTGACAACCAAGTAGCATGACTGACTACCAAGTAGCATGACTGACAACCAAGTAGCATGACAGACAACCAAGTAGCATGACTGACAACCATGTAGCATGACTGACAACCAAGTAGCATGACTGACAACCATGTAGCATGACTGACAACCAAGTAGCATGACTGACAACCAAGTAGCATGACTGACAACCAAGTAGCATGACTGACAACCAAGTAGCATGACTGACAACCAAGTAGCATGACTGACAACCAAGTAGCATGACTGACAACCAAGTAGCATGACTGACAACCAAGTAGCATGACTGACAACCAAGTAGCATGACTGACAACCAAGTAGCATGACTGACAACCAAGTAGCATGACTGACAACCAAGTAGCATGACTGACAACCATGTAGCATGACTGACAACCAAGTAGCATGACTGACAACCAAGTGGCATGACTGACAACCAAGTGGCATGACTGACAATCAAGTAGCATGACTGGCAACCAAGTAGCATGACTGACTACCAAGTAGCATGACTGACAACCATATAGCATGACTGACAACTAAGTAGCATGACTGACAACCATGTAGCATGACTGACAACCATGTAGCATGACTGACAACCATGTAGCATGACTGACAACCAAGTAGCATGACTGACAACCAAGTAGCATGACTGACAACCAAGTAGCATGACTGACAACCAAGTAGCATGACTGACTACCAAGTAGCATGACTGACAACCATGTAGCATGACTGACAACCATGTAGCATGACTGACAACCAAGTAGCATGACTGACAACCATGTAGTATGACTGACAACCAAGTAGCATGACTGACAACCAAGTAGCATGACTGACAACCAAGTAGCATGACTGACAACCAAGTAGCATGACTGACTACCAAGTAGCATGACTGACAACCATGTAGTATGACTGACAACCAAGTAGCATGACTGACAACCAAGTAACGTGACTGACAACCAAGTAGCATGACTGACAACCAAGTAGCATGACTGACAACCAAGTAGCATGACTGACAACCAAGTAGCATGACTGACAACCAAGTAGCATGACTGACAACCATGTAGCATGACTGGCAACCATGTAGTATGACTGACAACCATGTAGTATGACTGACAACCAAGTAGCATGACTAACAACCAAGTAGCATGACTGACCACCAAGTAGCATGACTGACAACCATGTAGTATGACTGGCAACCATTTGGCATGACCGCAGACCTAGTAGTATGACTGACTGACGAAGCATCACTGACAACCACATAGCATGACTGACAACCACGTAGCATGGTTGTCAACCACGTAGCATCACTGACAACCAGATGAAGTGACATGTAATCATGTAGCAAGGTTAAATCTGTGATCACACAAAATTGGTTTAGCTGCCCTAACTTTAGACCGGTCTAAATGCAGGACGGATTAAATCCGTCTGAACAGAATAACAAGGCTTGGTAAAAATGGACAGCTAAGTCGTCTAGGGAGACAGTTTAGTGACACGGATGGAAGCTGTGGCCGTAGTCGTCACTGTGATGTTGACATTGGAGCACACTGAGAGAAGACCACTTGGGACACACGACAAACTGGGGCTTTGTAGGATTGAGGACAGATTAATGAGTCCTGAGTAAAATGTAAAGAGGAGGCAGAAGTGTATGAGATGTAGAAACTGTGTCTTTGAAGTGGGATATGAAAGAAGCTCTCAGCAAGTCACATAATCAACAGAGTGCCACCTGGTGATTTTATCTGCAGGCTTGACAGATCGGGTGATCTTTTACATGTGCTTTCTGTGGAAAAAATTATTTTGTTTGAGGTTTTTTAGCACTACAGTCATCAAGTTATTGTAACTAGTTTTTTATTGTCTTCGTGTATGTAATGTTTAAAAATGAGCTTTCTTTATAATTGTTTTTGTAACTACATTTAAGGTAATGTTATATTTTTATATATGTATTTCATAGTTCTTTTTAAATGTAAAATTCTACTATGTATGTGGGTGTGAATGCATGCATCCATTTGTGTGTGCGTGTGTGCGTGCGTGGGTGTGTGTGCGTGCGTGCGTGTGTGCGTGTGTGCGTGTGTGCATGCATGTGTTACGTACAGTTCCCAAGAGCAATTTTCAGTTGAGTGTGCATTACAAAAGTGACAGTACTTTGTATTATTATTATCTAAATAAAAGCTGCCACAGTATTCTATCTGAACACGTGACACTTACAAAGAATAAATAAAACAGATAAATAAGTATTAGTTTTAACTATCTATTCCAAGTCAGTGTAAGTGACTGTGATAATGTGTCAGTGGTAGAGTCTGTGCTACGACCTCTAGCACAGTTCATGTTCTACTTCCAGGTCGATCCAAGGTTCAAGGGGTTTGCGAGAGATCCCGATGGGAGCGTTGGGCAACTTCCACAAGTTGCAGACTCTGTGAGTAGATGTTTAAATGACGGGAAAATTCCCTCACCCAAATACAACCACAATACATGCCTCTTGCTGTATATTACAGTTTACAATCCAGGGTGTACAGATATTATGTAAACCTCATTAACGAGACCTGACTAGAGCCCAGCTATCAGGTGTGCGGATTAACATCGGTGTGAAAGGATTCCACGAATGTCAACATAGATCAATTACGTGGTGACAACATTCATCAAGTCACAGGCTCATCCATGAGCAGATCTGTCACTGTTCCATGCATAAATAACATTGTCTCCACCTAAACCAGGCAACTGGGGCCCCATGTTGAAGGTGACACATCAGGGAGCCTTGCCAGGCCACCCACCCTGTCATCTGTTTGTGTCGGAGACGTAGGAATAATTAAATTCTCAACTGTCTCGAAAACACAGAACCAAAAAGTGCCGTTCTTGTGTGTTTGTGAACTTGGTCATTCATTGTGTATTGACCAGTCATTCCCGCAGTCATTTTGTGACATTATTGTCAGCATCGGCCACAATGGACAAACATTATTATATATTATGTATTCAGACACATAAAGGTAATGCATTAGAAAACAAACAGTAGCAAATTTTGTTTTCTTTAAGTTTTTGTTTTGAAAATGTACTTTGTTCAAACACTGATCATTATGGTGCCTCTGTGTGTTATAAGAATCTAAAAGATACTTTAAACTCATACTTTAAAATGGTCATTGTTTTATAACATCCTACAGAGCTCACTGTTTTTAATAAGTATTGATTAATTAATGTAAGATTGTCATGTGAACACGTCAGATGCAGATGCAGTGTTTATGCCCTGTGGTGTGTTTTGCAGTAAGATTGTCAAGTGTGGACTCACCAAGCCTCCTGATTGGTTCATGTTTCTGCCGGGATTCGATGCCATCCTTACTGAATTGTAAGTGCCTCTGAACAGGCTGTAGTAAGCCTGTTCTGCTTAAAATAGACTTATAAAAATGTATGGAAGACAATTTTCTAATAAACATTTTGCATACTCAGGTATGTGTGGAGTGTCATTTATTTAGGATTGTAACAACATAGTTCTATATTGTGTTTATACGTATAAAACGTGTAACATCAATCTCAAAAAATATAGATTATCAGTGTTTTCTGTTCCTATGTCTTACATGTAGATCATAAACTTAAATATGAATAATCGTTTTATTAAATGTCAAAAGGCCAAAGTGAAGTAACAGGCCAGTGTATTGGACATGTAAGAGTGGACATGCTGTGTGTTGCCTGCAGCAGAGGTAGACAGATGTAGACACATGATTGCAGTAGTTACTCATATTGGTTGTTCTTTATTGATCTGTATGCACACATGATGAGTTGCATGTTTCCAGAGACCTGAGTGGGAACATGATCGCCTCACTGGAGACAGGCGCATTCTCACACCTCATGCCTGAAGTGGGACTGCTGTGAGTACAACCACGAACACGTGTACACACTCACACGCACAAATGCACGCACGCATACACACGCCAGCACTCACATATGCTGAGTAGTCACACACACATGCCTGGGAACACACTACACACAGACGCACACATGCATGCATGCACGCATGCACGGTAACTGCACGCTCGCACGCACACACTTAAAAACAATTATTTAGAATTCTAAAGAAAAATCTGTAGAATTCCATAGACTTTTCAAGATTCTTTCTTTTAAATTAGTTTGCATAACAATTGCATTCTATACAATATTCAACAGAATTCTGTAGTAAAACATTTCTGTAGAAATATTTCCAGTGCCATCCTATAGAAAAAATATGCTCTATTGCATATGTTTAGCAGAACTAATTGGACTTGTTTGCTAAGTGCAAGCGTGCATGAATGCATATAGATATATTATGAAAGTGAAACATAAATATGTTCACATGATGAAATCTGCACAAATGTTAATTGTACTAAGAGTGAACATATTGTATGGAAGGTTGTGGTTGTCAACATTTTAAATGGCACCATGGTAGAGAATGTTTAAAATGATGTAACTGTATTTACGTTGAAGAAGAAGAATTTAGTTTTATTAGACCAGTATTTCAAATAATACATACATACAACATCCATGTCAAACAACTCAGAACAGTACAAATCTAAAAATCACAGCAAACATGGTAATAGTGTATATAATTGACAATAAAACTTAAGGTCAGGAGACTCCTCTAAGACATTGCTACCGGTAGTCACTGCAGTATTGAGGGGGCCACCTTTTAAGAAATTTCATTTACAAAATCATCATTGATAAGGACAACTCAGGCACTGATGCTATAGCTCTGTTTTGGAGACATTATAACAAGACAATGGTAAAGTGCAACCTATTAAAACAGTATCGTTGCTGTGGTGCTCGCTCATCCATTAGATTGCCAGAGTAACTTTCTATAGGCAGTCTATAGACAGACAGACTGTGAGCAGTCAGCACCGTTAGTGTAACATGACACACAGCATTTAGACCGTTGTGGCTTGCATCTGTTTTGCACAGTGTAAAAGGATAAGTCTCGTCCACCACCTATCATTTTAATGCTAGTTTACCATTCTCATTCATGATCCCGTCCACAAACCACTCAAACGAGCTATGTATTATTTTACATAAGGATGTAACTGCCACAGGAGAAACCTCCGTTGTAAGTTTTATAAATATCCACCCAACATCTAGAAGGTGGGAATTACAGTCACGTGTCGTTTATCCTCACACTTTGGTCCTAAGGTTTTTGGTCAGATGCAGATTAGCAAGACACCTTTTAATACATGTTATTAAGATGGTTCTCTCATAAAACATTCAGTTCATGAAACAATGAGATTATTGAAGACCAGATCACTGAGACATGACCGCATTATGCAAACAAGTTATTATTTACAAATTACATTGTATATACATATTTCAATAAATTTGACTTTGAAAATGCTTACAGACAAGGTGGCGGCCAATTGTGTATTGCTTTGTTAGATATCACTCGAAACGGACTGGAAATGAGGATAACTTGCTTGCCTTTTATCAGATAGCAGAAGGAACTCGCCAATAAAACAGTATCACATGCTCTAAGATGTACAATGTTTAAGTCAAAACACTATTAACAGTATCAGTGTTGAAACAACCATTATGATGACTTTATTGTTGCCACTTTTAATGTGTGAAATAAACTCTTAGTTATTAGTATTGTCTTTGTTCCCACAGGTTACTAGATGACAATGTCCTTACAACAGTCAAGAATTATGCGTTTGCTGGTTCCAAGATCCACAACATGTGAGTGAAATACAATGTTCAGCATCCGCTGTAATTCGATTTAAACACACATTGTGTGATCCGGCATTCATTTTGTTATAAATTTTTGACCTAATAATTATATCGTTTTAGTCACTATTTTCAATCACGTAATATTATGTGTCCTATTTTTGTATTAGCATATGCAGTTTGTTTCCAAGCAAGTTTTTCTAGTAAAGTGGAACACAATGTTTTATAATATACATGTATTTATGAAAATAACTAGTTCTTACAGATGGTTATTTCCGAGTTCTACATGAACGTATATTTTTCTTTAGACTCACACTTACCAGTGTAAAATTTCAGACTTAGCTACATGTGTACTGGTATTTAAAAAATCATTGGTTTCATATTTTGCAAATAACTGGTGGATATGAGCTCCAGTTTATGATAAACCGAAACACGCTAGAAGAACTGGCGAATGTTTTATTATTTGTGACGTTATTGTAGTTTTTGCCAATAAGCAGCGTAAACCCACACATCAGCTAAAGTTGTTGTGATTTTTCTTTTTTTCAGAAAAATCCGTCGCAATCCCACGCTGACAACTTTGGAAGAGAATGCATTTGCCAACATAACAACTCTGGAAATGTTGTAAGTTCCTGAGTGTAACTATGATTAAATCATAAACACCTTAAAGATATCTTGTGAACAGAATCAGCCCATACTTGTTAACCTGTGGTGGTGTATTTGTCCACCTTTCTTTCACTTTCACTTCCTCTTCTCCATCTGACATTGTTTGTTCCCGTTGGTCCACTTTCTGCCTCTTGGCGTTTGTTCTACCATTTCTTTATTATATAATCACCCTGTTGCATAATGTCAGAGCCACCTTTATATTTGTTCTGTCTCTTGTACATGTAACAGTAGCTCGTTTGCCATAATTTTTCTTCACAAACTACACATTAATGTCGTCTCAAACTACAGGTGTCTGGTTGATTCCTCCTCCTCTCGGGCTACACTGTTGGCCTTCGTCCTGGCTGCAGCAGCTGGTTGGTTGAGCTATATGAAGGCTTCCAGGAAGCGACAGCTAGGCCGCCCTTTTTACAACAATTGCCGGCGTGCTTCGTGATGCGTCTTGGCATCTCTGTCTGGCATTAATCGCTCCAATTTCACAACCATCAAAACAATTTGTCAACAGAAATACACACACAATAAAAAGAGACACAGGAAGTTAGTTGCCTCAGCTAGTGGTGCCATGAAAGAGTTGGGTGAAAGTCTGTCATGACTTCAAGCCCACAGGGATCATTCCATGAATGGATCATTCACTGACTGCAAGATCATGGGATCATTTTGTGATGATTATCTTACTGGAACCAATCAGAGGGCAAATTCGCTGGATCATTCAGAGATTTCAATCTCATATGGATCATTCAGTTATTGGAAGACCACGGGGATAATTCATTGACTGCAACCTTGCAATGCTTATTCAGTTATTTACAGGGATCATTCAATGACTGCAAACTCACGAGCATAGGTCCATGCTGTTCTCAGCATTGTATATATGAATACAAGTGAATAATGACAACCTCGAAAAACGGCCGTCTTATATACGTTCACAAGTGGTTGTTTGAGTCACATGGGTGTGCCGAAAATTACCAACCAATCACAAATGAGTGTGCTGAAAATTACCAACCAATCACAAACAAGTGGTCTTTAGAGTCACGTGGGTGTGGTAAAAATTATTTTGTAGAATTTAATTTTTATAAAATAATGCAGACGTCGTAGTACGCCAAAAACAGCATGGATGTGAGAGTAATACCATACCTCTTGCTTCGCGCCGCTCTCGCCAGGATCGCCTCTTGACTATTTTTAAAAGTAGTTTAAAAATAAGATGTCTTTTTGGGGTATTAGCTGAATATTTATCCATCAGATGGCTCCACTTGTTCTTTGACCTAGTTTGTAGTTCACCACATATCCGCTAGGGGGAGCTACATGACCCCTGACCCCATTTGACCTAATTTTTATAATACGATGCACACATTTGGACAGTACTAGTTGGTGACCTGTCCGCTAGGGGTGCTATCGGTTCATCAACTATCCCCTAGGGGGCGCTACTTATTTGGAGATCATATTCAGTAACTGCAAGCTCATGGGGATCATACAGTAACTGCAAGCTCTTGTAGATCACATTCAGTAACTGCAAGCTCGCGGGAATCATTCAGTAACGGCAAGGTCATGGGGATCATAGAGTAACTGCAAGCTTGTGGGATCATACAGTAACTACAAGCTCGTGGGGATCATACAGTAACTGCTAGCTCATGGGGATCATACAGCATCTGCAAGCTCATGAGGACCATTTAGTGTCAGATGACAATGATCATGTGTACTGTGTCTCTTGCCCAGGTGCTGTGGTGAGACTGACATTGACACTACTTCCTTGTACACGTCATTCTGCAGACTGTGCCATTACTTATTCATTTCCATAGAGTAGTTCATCTTTGTTTCTGTAAGCACTTCTGCCGCAGAGCTCTACTGCGTTTTCTCCTGTCACTGACACATCATGTTATGTCATAGCTTGTCGTTTTTACTTACATTGTAATTACTTGTGTGACAGAGACCAGTGTTTGTACTGACAGAGGCCTGTTTTTGTATCCATAGAACCTGTGTTGATAGAGACCAGTTTTTGGGTTGACTGAGACCTGTGTTGACAGATATCTATGTTTGTGTCAATGTGACAGAGACTGTGTTTGTGTTAATAAATACCTGTTTTATTAACAACAGCCCCGTGTTGACCGAGACAATTGTACCTGTGTTGAAAGAGACCTGTCTTTGTTTAAGACATCGATCCCTTGCATAGACAGTAAGCTGTATTTTCTTTGTCAGAGACTGTGTTAGCATTGATGTTTATGTTTATGTTGACAAAGACTATGTTTGTGTTGCCACAGACCATTTTGTGTTGACAGAGACCATGTGCTTGCATTGACAGAGACTGTGTTTGTGTTCCAGAGACATGTCTGTGACGAGCATAGAGACTCTGCCGACTGCGGGTCTGGCGGACATCAAGACCCTGGCCCTGCAGGAGGTGTGGTCCCTCAGGACCTTCCCCCATGTCCTCAGTCTGGCGTCTGTCACGGAGGCCAAGTTGACCTACCCCCAGCACTGCTGCGCCTTCAGTCACCCCGAGAAGCAGGACCGCAGTGCGTGGCTGGCCTTCCAGCGCCGCGTGGCCCTGGAGTGTGCGTCAACGGTGCACACCACCGCCACCACACCCACCGTCACCAGATTCACCACACCCACCTCGCTGTCAGACGCGGTCCAGTTGTTCGACATCGTCATGCCGACGGAGATGCCTAAATGGCTGAAGCAGTCGCTGACTGACCGCCGGGGTCGTCGGCGAGCGGGCGCTTCACCGTGGGCCAACCAAAGCGGGGCTAACAACCCCCAGGGGGTGTGGCACACAAGCACTCTCAACCCCAACGAGACGTACACAAGGGTGATCCACTGTGGGCTGGGCATTGTCGAGCGGATGAAGCAGGCTCAGTGCAGCCCGCTGCCGGACGCCTTCAACCCTTGTGAGGACGTGATGGGCCTGACGTGGCTGAGGGTGGTCGTCTGGGCCGTCATCATCACCGCCCTCCTCGGCAACCTCATGGTGCTCATCGTGAGCCTCGGCAGCAGCTACCGCCTCACTGTCTCCAAGTTCCTCATGTGCAACCTGGCGTTCGCCGACCTCACCCTCAGCATGTACCTCCTACTGCTGGCCGCCATCGACCTGCACACGCAGGGCGTCTACTTCAACTTCTCCATCCCCTGGCAGTACGAGGGCGGCTGTCAGGTGGCGGGCTTCCTCGCCGTCTTCTCCACCTGCTACTCTGTCTTCACGCTCACCGTCATCACGATGGAGCGGTGGTACGCCATCCGCCACGCCATCCACCTCACCAAGCGGCTGCGGCTGCGCCAGGCGGCCGCCATCCTGCTGTCGGGGTGGGTGTTCGCCCTGCTCATGGCCACCCTGCCGCTCGTCGGGGTGAGCAGCTACAGCAAGACGAGCATCTGCCTGCCGATGGAGACGACGCGCGCCGTCGACAAGGTGTACGTCTTCGCCCTGCTCTTCATCAACGCCGCCGCTTTCGTCGCCATCTGCGCGTGCTACTTCGACATGTACCGCCAGGTGCACGTCGACAATGGCGTCATCGGCTCGAACGACGCCAACATCGCCAAGCGCATGGCGCTGCTCGTCTTCACCGACTTCACGTGTCTCTTCCCGATCGCGTTCTTCGGCCTCACCGCCGCGTTCGGCCACCCGCTCATCACCGTCACCGAGTCGAAGATCCTCCTCGTCTTCTTCTTCCCGCTCAACTCGTGCGCCAACCCCTTCCTGTACGCGCTCTTCACGAAGCAGTTCCACAAGGACCTGTTCGGCATGATGAGTCGATGCGGCGTGTGCGAGCGACGCATCATGAAGTACCGCACGGCCAACAGCCACCCGGTGTCCATGTCGCACTCCCGCAGCACCGTGCACAACCTCGTCACGCAGCCGACGCTCACGCAACTCAGAAACGTGCCGCAAGGTGGCGCTGTCGTCGCCGCCGCGCCGGACGCCGTCGAAGACACGGCGATCGACGGCGGCGACGGTCGCGGCGACGCGCCGTGCGTGGACGGTCACGCGAAGGGTCAGTCGCGCGATTCCCACGCGTCCCGGCTCGCGCAGTCTGTCACCTCCGCCGTGGACCACTGCGTCTGTTGCCCTGACGACACGGAGGACGACAACGGCTACGACAGTGTCGTGTCACCAATGCCTGTGAAGACAGGACGCAGCGTCAGCACGTGTGGTGACATGCCGCTGCCTTATGACACCACTAGCGAGCGTAAGGACAGCAAAGTGACGACCGTCACCAACCTGTCACCAAGTTGTAGCACCGAAGCGCTCCACCAGGTGGCGGTTGCCGGTAGCAACCAGGTGTCTGACGACTCCACCGATGACAATGAAGTTGTTGTGAAAAATGGGAAAACAGTTTCGTGGACCCGTTCTGAGAGTAGGCGGAGTGTGGAGAGGGAGGGGGAGAGGGGTAAAGACGGGGTGGGGCAAGAGGATGGGGCTGGGGAGTGTTTACTAAGTACAGCCAACACAGACAGGGCCGTGGCTCAAAAACACTGCGACTTCGCTGACAGAATAGAACACGGCGACTTTAACCAAACAAACGACACATCAACAGTTGAATGTTGATCTGGAGTGTGTCGACCGTGGGGCTCTTTGGGCAGACATCTCGGGCTCTTTTGGGCAGTCAGCTCGTCACTTATTATGATTTGTTTGACTAATGATGTTATGTTTTACGTCAGGATTCTTCTTCAATGCAGTGGTTTACATTGGTGGGGGTTGGTTTAGACGTCAGGGACAACAGTGATGAATGGGAGGGGAGTTATTTTATACATCGTATTTATGTCTAGTTTAATGTTCGTGTTATCTATGAATACTGACTATTACCGTGAAACTAGGCTATTGCTACACGTTTTATATTTATTGTCTGTTTTTATTTACGACTGTAGCTTCTACATAATAAATACTTGCATACCTCTAACGCTGTCCAGTAGAACATGTTGCTCACATGAAACTAGTGTTCGATGCATGCCCCAGAGCAGACATACTACTATCTACCCACATAACACCAGAGGTAGTTCCGGAGACACAATGTGGCTTCAGAGGTAACCGGAGCACCGTTGATATGATATTTTGTTTCCGACAGCTACAAGAAAAGTGCATTGAGCAAGACCGACCAATGTGCATGGTATTGGTCGACTTCAGTAAGGCGTTCGATACAGTTGGGAGTACTGGGCTATGACAGCTACTGAGGAAGTATGGATGCCCAGAGAAGTTCACAACAATGATCGAGGCACTACATACCGGAATAATGGCGAATGTTAGTGTTAGAGGGGAAGTCTCGGAATCGTTCAGTGTTACAAACCGGGTCAAGCAAGGTTGTGTACCCCACACTCTTCTCCATCTTCCTATCAACAATGCTCGACGAGGCTTTCCGATACATGGGGGATGGCGTCTATATATAATCCAGACAGAGCGCTGACCTATTCAACGTCGCACACTTCAGAGCGAAGACCAAGAATACTTGGATACTGATGAGAGAGCTGCTATTCGCAGATGACAGTGCACTGGTTTCCCACTCTGGTGAAGAGATGCAGAAAATAGTGGATGCTTTTTCCGATGCGTCAAAGAGGTTTGGCCTGAAGATTAACATCAAGATGACCGAGGTGGTGTACCAACCCAACTCTACAAGAACCCGAGAGGAGGATATCATGGTTGATGAAATCAAACTGAACTCTGATCTGGAATTCGCCTACCTCGGAAGCACTACATCAAGTAATGGATGCATTAACAATGAAATACAGAGGAGGATGGCCAAGGCTAGTGCATCTTTCGGCCGACAACGCCAGAGACTCAGGCACAACTACCATGTTTCCATGCGGGTTAAAGGCAATCGTGTTGTCCACCTTCCTATACGGAGCCGATGCCTGGACAGTGTACAGGCGATAGGTGAAAAAACTGCATGCATTCATGATGCGACATTTGCGTTCGATCATTAGAATAACATGGATGGACAAAGTGACAAACAAAGACATACTCGAACGGACAGGGCTGCCATCTATGGAAGATCTGATCAGAAAGAATGTCCGGTGGACTGGACATCTCATGAAGATGTCACCAGACAGGCTCCCAAAGCAGATTTTCTACTCTCAACTGACTTCTGGTCACATAAAGAGAAGGCGCCCTCGTCTCCGGTTCAAGGATACCATCAAGAGAAACCTGAAGCTGACAGACATACAGACCGAGTCATGGACATCACTCTCCCAACAGAGAGATAAATGGCGAGCAATAGTCATGTGATGGAAGCAGTCTTTGTCGCATTGCGACCGACAGCATGATGATGACCGCTTGTCACTCTTCAGAATATATATATACATATATACTCGATTTCGCCGCCGACAACATGCACGAATGCGAATGCTTTTTCGTCACCGTGACGAAGCATAAGCTACATGCAAAATTATTCACATATGTGTGTGTTTGTGCGTGCGTGCGTGCGTGCGTGCGTGCGCGCGCGCGCGTATGTGTGTAAATATATATGTATATGCATTTTTGCAGGACTAATGATGTTGATTCCTGAAGCGCCTTGTTCGGGAGATTACCCATTTCGGTCACCACCTTCGCGAAAGATTGCACTTCATTCATTTGTTAAAATTTCCAAACTCTTCAGTTATTCTTACGCTATCTGGATCAACCAACATATACACTGCTATGGCGTCGGTGTCGACACGCAGACACCGTCCTTGGCGCCGATCACCCTCTGTGCCACATACAGACAGCAGATCATTCCCGACATCCAGGGCGATGATACATTTGTCATGCAGCTGGCAGCCGTGCGTATTGTGGACAGTGCCAACTGATGACGAAGCTGATATTGCAAGGGTCTGGCTGGGACAATGCTCTGACTCAGACCAACGTCGCTATCAGTGACCACCACACCAAGCGCACGCGCTGTGTTCATCACGTTTCACCCTCCCTCGGTCGGTTCATGTTATTGTAAATCTCCAAGCTCCCGTTCGTACACGAGATTCCCAGCCCAATGACGAGACTCAACGATCATCACAAGGGTGAAGTCGCTCTTCGCGTAGCATAGAGTGCTATAGAGGGTACGGGTAATCAGCGACAACGGGCGACACTTCAACTCGATGCCTTCAGAAAGTTAGCAGAACATTGGTTCCTATCACACAATACCAGGTCAAACCGTAACTCCCCTCAATTCAACTGCTTCATCGAGTGACACATTGAAATGGTGAAACGGACGCTGAAGAAACCCGTCCCATCCGTTACACAGATGACTTCTCCTGAGAGCAACGTCTAAACACAGCCACTTATCGTGTCCAGCGGAACTGCTCTACAACAGAAGGGTCGTGTCTGACTTGCCGATACCCGGAAGTGGATTGAGATGCGCCAAGAGATCATCAAGATCCCGGGTAGCTACCAAGACTTTCACGCAGTCAGATCGTCGGCACACGCAGTCCGACGGGAGCCACATTTGGGAGCCTGCCCGCATTGTGAACGCCTGCCACAACAACGCCTGATGTTGCATGCAGATGGTGATGATAATCTTCAACGCGATGAGAACCCCGAGTCTTCCGAGAGAAGCACTTCCGGCTCCACTGTCGATGTGCCAGACCCTCCACGGCCACAGCGCCAGAGTCGTCTGTGTTGTAGAGCTAATCCACACCCGTTCTGGTCGAACTGTTCCTTCACCACGGCAACTCAACATTAGGCCTCCCATTGAATCCTACAGAAAGATGAACCTTGATATAAGTTAGGGACTCTTTGTAACACAGGAGGACTGTGCAGTTGCACGCTGTTCGTACATATAATGCTTATAGATGAAATACCGATAGATATTACAGATTCGTATCAATAAGAACATAATTATATCGTCTCTTAGATTTAGGGATTATTGGACCTTCCACGTCAGAAGAAACACCCACTCGTTAGCGTCGCCGCTTAACAGTGGCGTCACATGGTGGGGCATCTGCTGACAGCGCGTTGTTAGCAGTCCCCCGTTACAACCTTCAACGATATGGGCGCCGTTGTTTCTCGCAAGCAGGACCAACTCTGAGAATGCACTCCCTGAGGATTTGCATTTCGCAGAGTGCATGCACAAGTTTAAAACACGTCCTAAGACTTATTATTTCAAGATTGCATTTAATGTGTAGTTTTTCCTTCATATTTCACCCATTTATATTAATTTATTTATGTTTAATTAGCTCAACTAGCATGTCATTTTAATTATTTATTAATAATTAGTTTACAAGTTAATATATATGTTATTTCTTTATTATTAATTACAACTTGAGCAATTGTTGTATTGCTGTAATCATTTATTAATAATTAACTACTACGTATATTATTATATATTTATTATTGCCATCTCTGTTTACTTTTACCTTTTCTAGTTCAGTTTCCGTACAATATTGATTTAGATATACGTATTCATATGTTTTACTTATACTTTTATTATATTGATTCCTTATAATATTTTAATGTGGTCAACACTACTGAATAGAGTTTGTAGTTTTGATTTTTAGTCTAAATAAAGTGTATTCTTATTAGTTTATTTTGGAGTATGGTGGGATCACTGTATCGCCATCTAGTGACTTGGGCATTATTGATTCTGAAACATAATATGCTTATACAAACACAAACATCAAATTATTTTGACACATACATCGTTATAAAAATGTGTTGTCTTTTGTACATTATTATCAGAAACGTTTAATAAATGTCATTCAGCAACACTGTTGAACAATTCCTTGTCGTGGCTTAGGAGGCACCGTTACAAAAGTTTATATCGCGTGGTTGGGTCTGTGCAGTTTCCGGGTCTGCCTGTCTTCAAATAGATGATGCCAGTCCAGATTATGAATATTTTACTTATTTAAAATTACTATCTAACTTACATTGGCCCATAAACACACACACACACACACACACACACACACACACACACACACACACACACACACACACACACATTA
>OZ024856.1:3845200-3897700 GCA_964017155.1 Oasisia sp. SBJ-2009 | reverse complement strand
TACGTATGCGGGTGGGGCGAACAGCCGAGCACGTGTGTGAGAGAGTCACTCGACGAAGGTAGACGAGCGGCGGCGGCGGCGGCGGCGGCGGCGGCGGCGGCGGCGGCGGCGGCGGCGGCGGCGGCGGCGGCGGCGGCGGCGGCGGCGGCGGCGGCGGCGGCGGCGGCGGCGGCGGCGGCGGCGGCGGCGGCGGCGGCGGCGGCGGCGGCGGCGGCGGCGGCGGCGGCGGCGGCGGCGGCGGCGGCGGCGGCGGCGGCGGCGGCGGCGGCGGCGGCGGCGGCGGCGGCGGCGGCGGCGGCGGCGGCGGCGGCGGCGGCGGCGGCGGCGGCGGCGGCGGCGGCGGCGGCGGCGGCGGCGGCGGCGGCGGCGGCGGCGGCGGCGGCGGCGGCGGCGGCGGCGGCGGCGGCGGCGGCGGCGGCGGCGGCGGCGGCGGCGGCGGCGGCGGCGGCGGCGGCGGCGGCGGCGGCGGCGGCGGCACGCATCCCAGTCGATGTCATTACAGTTAATTTGTGTAAACTAACCCGTTAGTAGAGAGCAATTTTTTACATGCTTTCGTGTTGTTTCACTTTATAAAATATGTGTGCGTGCGTGCGTGCGTGCGTGCGTGCGTGCGTGTGTATATCTACGTATATAGAATTTATTGGTGTTTTATGCTAATTATAGCTTTAAATGTCTAGCACCCGACGCGACGCGACGCTGGAACAAATGTAACGACGCAGAAGGGGGCCAGCGAAGTGACGGCCAGGGAAGGAAGCGCGGGCAAAGCGGGTCGTTGGCGCGGGCAAAGGCAACGATACTGAGCGGCAACACGCCAGCTGAGAGTGACGAACGGTCACGGAAATGACTGCGTGATGTACTCTGGTCTGAACCTGACGCGACATACTGTGCGCAGAACTGTGTTGTGAAATGACAAAATGACGAGTTGAGATCCATTACGCAAGAGAATTCTCGGGAAACCTTTATAAGGGATATTGGGTTTTGCTATATTTTTGAGTGGTTAAGTTTTATTAAATCGTTATATATTCATGGTTTATTGGTTGTTTGTGTTAATAATTATCATCGCCTTAGTGATAAACGCGCGCGCACGCACACGCGCACGCACGCACGCACGCATGCGCACACAAACAAACATACACGCGCGCTCACATACACACACGCACGCACGCATTCACACACACACACAGACTCACACGCACGCACGCACACGCACGCACGCACGCACACACACACACACACACACACACACACAATTCCCTGCACCTTCCACCCACTACTTATATATGTATATATACGGTATCTTGCGACGTGAATTTGCCTAGCAACAAGCCCTATCTAACTCTCCCAAGTCCGGTTGGCCCCTATACAAACACCGACACACGTACACTGTAGCACGCACAAATCTGTGAATCTTACAACAAAGTCGTCAGCGACAGTCGCAGCCGAAGATGAAACTAAGGAATTTCAGAGAATGTTTTCGGGCGCCTGCTTGACGCTTGCGACCGCCGTCTATCGAATCGCTCGAAACAGCTAGTCGACCGACGGAAACGTTTCTTTCTTCGTGAAAAAAAATCGCAGACACGACGTCGAAAGCTCTGTAACGATTATATCCGATTATAATATATCACATTCAGGGGGATCCACATACAGCAGCTACATTGCAAAGAGCTGCTGTAGCACGTAACATGTGTAATAGGTCTTGACTTGGTATATCCCTCTGATTGGACGTTGACTGTCGCGAGTGAACTGATATGGACATTGGCTATTTGTATATGCAGAATGTCCGAATCGCAAGACAAGAAACACTATCGTACATCCCCATATGCCAGGCCATTGTGAGGGTACATATGTGCTGCCACCTCGCGGAGCCTGTGTAACCGAAGGTAAACGGCGCATGGATGTCAGCACGGCAAAGATGTTTCCTTGCCTCTCAGACGGTTGATTTACTCGGATTGTAAATATAGACTTTCTGTTTTTATTGAGCTGTTTGATTTATTGTTCTTTTAAACAAGTAAATGTTGTGACACGCCGGGTGGTTACCCAAAGTTCCGTATTTACGGTATGAATCTACAACCTTCCTTGCTTTATCCGTAGCGCTTCATTTACTGAAATCCTAGAAATATTCTGTTGGGCGATAATAAGACAACACAACCCACAACTCTTCCTTTTAGCTAAACAATGATTAGAATAGACGATAAACGGGTGCAATCAACAGTGACGTATCCTAATAATAGTAGCAGTGCTAGTATAAGCGATCTTACTTTCTGACGTAGCTATGAAAACGGCAGCCTACAGCCGCCAAACTTCTCACATATTAAATTGACATATCTTCTAAAAAGTTCTATATTATATACACACTACTGTCTACTCAGTCTGCTGTCTATTGCCAAAGTAATGGTCACTACTGACACTTGTCACTACGTTACAAAATAAAAATCACTTACATTACCGGAACGAATAAAATTCACACATAGGCATTACCGCATAGCTCGAAGGCAACTCGACATATACTGGCCAACACTCCTGGTGGAGTCAAACGGAGTAGTGGTGAGTGGAAACATAATAATATAATTATTTATTTACGATAACCGTACAGAATATACATTTTATCTTCCCATGGTTCGTGATTGTTAATGCAACTGTACATAGAACATGACATATATATTCTAAACAATTGACTAGTTTACCTAATAAATTGTGTAATGCAATTAAAATGTAGTAAATAAAAAAAAAATTTGAATTAGAATTGTACAAATGATAAAAAAACATTATAAATAGCATCAGTAAATAAAAACATCTAGTAAAAAAGTTCATTGCATTGTGCCAGTGTTCCAGCTAGGCCATTTCCCAAGGGCGCAACGCCCTGCCCTCATTGACATGCGCCCTGTGCCTTTTGTCTTGCGCCCTGTGCCTTTTATTAGCGCCCTGTCCTTTAGCAGTAGCCTGGTGCAATTGCCAGTGGGGTCAAAGTGTCAGAGACAGCTCAACAGGTCAGTGCTGGCTTCCCATTGGCTTGAAACAATTGTATCCAATTAACCACTTCAAAGACTTCCTTGTGGGACAAGAGCAATAAAGTAGGCACCCTTCTATGGAACGATATTAGGGCCATAATTCAACATGTCGTATTATTGCAGATAATCTGCAATAATACGACGTCAGGCATAATGAAGACACGCATAATGCGAGCGAGCATAATGCAAGCGCAAGCGAGCATAATGCGAGCAAGAATGCGAGCAAGAATGCGAGCAAGAATGCGAGCAAGCACAATGCGATCAAGAATGCGAACAAGAATGCCAGCAAGCAGAATGCGAGCAAGAATGCAAGCAAGCATAATCAGACTTGGCATAATCAGCACTCGCTAAGTTTGTGCTGCCATCTAGCGAACTACGCCAACTTGAAAATTGAATTGAAGTATCCCTTACATTAACAAATGTTTTGGCGCAGGCTATTCACCTACCAGCTGCTCGATAAAAAACGTCAAGTCGAACTGTTATTTTGTTGTTTGTAATGCGCCTTTTTTATCCTCTGGAACAATACTTAATATGATATGAGGCAGAAAGTGAGTTTGGGCAGAAACCTAGCATTTAAATTATAATGATAGAGCATAATTAATGTATGTAATCAGCTTAATAATACATTTTCTGTTATGTCATTTATGATTTTTTATGAGTAATTATGTTAAATTTTTTATACAAATAAGGCAATATTAATTTTGTGTGAAAATACATGTGATAATTAAACACATGCTCTTTTGTTTCTCTTAGGCATACTACTTGACCATATCTGTCACAGATCAACTTACAATGTGTGCAATTACGTGCATGTCATCGCACGTACGATGTCTTCCGTTACATAGTGTGACATTTGCTAATAAATGAAACCTGCCGCAACATCACATCGATTGTCATGCGTCGTTTACTGTCGATCCGGTTTTAAAAGTGGGGTACGGGTGACCAATTTATATACACATATGTAAGGATGTGTGTGTGTGTGTGTGTGTGTGTGTGTGTGTGTGTGTGTGTGTGTGTGTGTGTGTGTGCGTGCGTGTGTGTATACACAAGTGTGTATATATAATATATATATATATTTGACATATATATATATATATATATATACATGCATATATATATATATTTGACATATATATATTTGACATATATATATTTGACATATATATGTATATATATATATATATATATATATATATGACCTGAAATACACATAAGTATTTTTTTCAATACAAAAAAATTATTCATTGTTGGTCTGGTGCTGATTCTAAATTAAAAAAACCTTTATGTTATGCTATTTATAATAGTTGTGTTGGCAATTATATTTGAAGAGGGGCCATGGTCCACCCAATCACGGAACATTTGGGGTAGATTTTGGACCAAACACTGCTTGCCTGATTCATAGAGTGACAAGATGCAGAGCTTACAGGGGTGCCTGTGTAGGACTTCCCAATCCCACCTTTTGGCAAAGAAATATGTCAACACTAAAATGAGATCAAATTACACAAAGTGCATAAATTTGCTGGTTCCGCCGTAGACAATATAAATATCCACAAGGGCGACCCCCACCGATCGACGCCCGTGTACGTATGTATATATATATATATATATATATATATATATATATACATATATATGTCAAATATATATATGTCAAATATATATATGTCAAATATATATATGTCAAATATATATATATGCATGTATATAAATATATATATATATATATGTCAAATATATATATATATATTATATATACACACTTGTGTATACACACACACACACGCACACACACACACACACACACACACATCCATACATATGTGTATATAAATTGGTCACCCGTACCCCACTTTTAAAACCGGATCGACAGTAAACGACGCATGACAATCGATGTGATGTTGCGGCAGGTTTCATTTATTAGCAAATGTCACACTATGTAACGGAAGACATCGTACGTGCGATGACATGCACGTAATTGCACACATTGTAAGTTGATCTGTGACAGATATGGTCAAGTAGTATGCCTAAGAGAAACAAAAGAGCATGTGTTTAATTATCACATGTATTTTCACACAAAATTAATATTGCCTTATTTGTATAAAAAATTTAACATAATTACTCATAAAAAATCATAAATGACATAACAGAAAATGTATTATTAAGCTGATTACATACATTAATTATGCTCTATCATTATAATTTAAATGCTAGGTTTCTGCCCAAACTCACTTTCTGCCTCATATCATATTAAGTATTGTTCCAGAGGATAAAAAAGGCGCATTACAAACAACAAAATAACAGTTCGACTTGACGTTTTTTATCGAGCAGCTGGTAGGTGAATAGCCTGCGCCAAAACATTTGTTAATGTAAGGGATACTTCAGTATTTTCAATTTTCAAGTTGGCGTAGTTCGCTAGATGGCAGCACAAACTTAGCGAGTGCTGATTATGCCAAGTCTGATTATGCTTGCTTGCATTCTTGCTCGCATTCTGCTTGCTGGCATTCTTGTTCGCATTCTTGATCGCATTGTGCTTGCTCGCATTCTTGCTCGCATTATGCTCGCTTGCATTATGCTCGCTCGCATTATGCGTGTCTTCATTATGCCTGACGTCGTATTATTGCAGATTATCTGCAATAATACGACATGTTGAATTATGGCCCTAATATCGTTCCATACCCTTCTAGACCACCCAGATGCAGCCTGTTCTATTGCCCTATGATTGGGTGATGTAATCAAGTGATGTTGTTACCAATATGAAGTAGTTTAAAACATTGTAGCAAGGGAGTTGGCTGCACTTCCAAGTACTGGAAAGTCAATTTCAATGTGATCCACTTGTACTAGTTATGGGGAAACTTTTTCTGTTGTAATAAAATAAGTGCTAAATAGGCTTGGGCAAGGATTTTTCACTCAAATTAACCATATTGCTGCATGACTTACACATAGAAATATTAACCGTTGTGGAATACAATTTATATGCATAAAAACGTCATTATGTTATCTCTTTGTACACCAAATTTCGTTCTTGTTCCTAAAATATAACGCGTTCAGTAGCATTTTAAAACGACCCCCTACTCAACAAAAATCGGCCTGTTGCGACACGCTGCCTGTGCTAAGATGCTATGCTTGTTACGCTAGCGCGAGCGCCTCATCGCGTTTACCACCAGGCTGACAATTTAAGCGTAAAATAGGCTTTCTTCTCAAACGTTGCGCCGCATCAATTTTTGACCAATTCAATCAGAATAAAGCTTATTTTGAAGAAATATTATTGCTCTATCGATTGGTGATACACACTACGCTGAACTAATAAGAAATCGTCCGCTAAAACGCAATTAAACATGACAACTTATGTCATGGTCGTATTTCGTGAGCAACGTCGCCGTTCCGCATCAGATCGCGTAGTGTGTGGTACCATTCGATCCGGCGTGAAATTTGCTATCCAGTACATATCATTTTATGAATATAGCATTTTATTTGTGGGGGCGCACGCCTTTGAAAGCTGGTGGTACTTTTTCCCCGAGTCGCGACCCTTCGAGTCTTCGGCAGATCGCCGCACGCGTTAGTTGTAAGTAAGTCGCTAATGTCGTATTCCACTCGTATGTTAGCAATTTCTAAACATCACGGCACATAACGGCTACCAATTGTCTCATGGTCAACGTATTGCATTTTAGTGATAATTTATAGCGAATAATTCGTCTATTTGCCTGTTGCTAAATCTATGGGTTTGCCCTTGCAACGAAATAGGCTGACCTAGATATCAACATCACGGTGGGCGCCAGGACTAGTCGATCTTTGTTGTGAGGGGTGTCAAGGATGCTGTCGAAGCTCGCCGTTTACTTGAGAAACGATCTTTAATTATGAACATATTTTTCACGTCGTGTTGTTTTACTCGTATTATAGATGACAACTATTACAACTGTATTGTCCACACAACAGTAATTGATACGAAATTCGGCATAATGCGCCGCTATTTCAGCTAGACCAACGACAAACATACGCCGCTGCAATGTCTGCGCCGTTGCGATAAAGCCGACTTTCTACTTGTATTCGCGCAACACGTGGATTATTACATTTACAATGCCTTTGAAATAGTATACAATTTTATTTTTAAAAAGCAGAGACAAGAAATAAAAATTCTTGGAGACGAATTGATCGACCTAGCGTCGTAATTCCATAACATTATAGTTTATATATCTTTTTGTGTTTATATTTTAATTACGTATGTTGTCAAATCATTTTGAAATACATTCACCCACATGATGGAATGTATTTCGGAATTTATCAATATTACATATAACAATATTTGTTATTAAACTGATTAGTAGTTCAATTTAACATCAATTATTTTATAAATATATGTTATTATAATCTTATAATAATACTTTTATTACATTTGATCATATATGACAACATATGTAATCAAATAATATACATATATATATTATATATATATTATTATTATATATATATATATATATATATATATATATATATATATATATATATATACTTAATGGTTTCTAAATTATAGATTAGTTAATTATGTCAAAATTGTACACAAAATTGAGAATTTTTTAGAAGAACTCTTATTTCACGTAAACAACACAATTATATGATTTATGTGAAAATCATGCAGTAGATATACATAACAACAATACCTGTGCTAAATTAAAAGTTTGTAACTTTAATATATGTTTGACTAGAGCATGGTCAAAATATACCTAATTTTCACTGTCATGGCGGCCATATTGGATACCTAATTTGCATAATTTATGCAAAAAATGAGAAATAGCTCAATTCTACTGAAAACTAGTTACATGCCAAATTTGGTTGATCTGTGTTGAAAAGTAAAGATTTTTGTTTGAATCTATACTACCTACCTTGAAGTTTTGACATTTTTCCCCGAGGTAATCGGGGAAAAAAGTAAAACGTCATATAAAACCCAAACGACATGACATGGCTGAATGAAACTTGTTTTACTATCCGAATATAATATGTATCTTTCACAAATTCATATTTGTATCGCCTTTAGTTACTTTTTTCAATTTTGTGCTTGTCTCTTGCCAAGTGTCAATTTGCTAAAATAACATATTCCCACATTTTCAATATCGCATATCTCTGGAAATATTAGTCATACCACTCTAATAATTTATGTACATGTTGACCATGTTGTTGTCCTTGGATGCATGTAATATTGAGTTATTCTAGTAATAAGTTAAAAAGTTGTGTTAAGTCAAAAATGACATTTTATAATAAATTCTTTGCCCAGGCCTATGCTAAAAGGATACAATATGAAGGCCTATCAATATTAAAATAAACAGTGATATTTGTGCTATTTATACAGCAATGTTGTATTCAAACAGAAATTGTCCCTGAATTCTTTATTTCTGAATACATGTACAGTACTATATGAGTTAATGTTATTATTATGCATTCTGTAAATGTCAGTATGCCATGTTTAATGGAAAACTTTCATCAACACAATAATTGGAAACTCACATGTTAAATATTGTAGAACATTTACCCAAAAATAGATATACTGTGTTATACAATATAATAATTATTACAAAGTGACAAGTGTTTTATTTGATATATTGAATGTTAATTGACAAGTAATGCCATTAATAATAAATGTCCCCTAGGCTTATACTTTATCATGAAACCACAAACAAGTGCTGCAGTTGACTACTAAGTTTCTACTATAAATTGATATTTCACAATAAAACAAAAGTAATGCAACAGTGGTCACACCTAGAGAGTGGCTCATCAAATTCATCCCTGGTCAGTAGAAGGGCATAGTGGATATAGATAAGTAATTATAATTAACCATCTGTGTTTAATGCCTTGCAAATTGGCGAATGAAGACAGAAAGAAGTATGTGGACATCAATGTCTCAGAGAATAGACTACCAGTCTGCATCAAAATGTTAGTTAGCGATTTATATACAGATAAATGATTAAGGAATAGTTGGAATGGAGTGTTATCCAATGGTTTGCACACCCTACCATAGTTGCGTTACCAATAAAACACCTTGTACCCTACTAATGTTCATTTGACTGTGTAATATAACTATAATACATCATGCATGTTTGGGACGTCTGGTACATATGACTGCATTTCCCCTGGGCAACACTGAGTTACTTAGCTAGCTGTAATCGGTCAATATATGATACTGCCACAAGCTCCATTTCATGAATATTATCTAAATACCACTGGTATACGTTTTTTTTTTACTTAACTCTGGTATTACCAGAGTTAAGTAAAATAAACGTATTTCAAAAGATGTGCCCTCAAAAATGTCGTTCACGCATAAAAGTGCCCTCCGTCTGCCAACTGCACCCTGTCCTTTTCAAGACCTAGCTGGAACACTGTGTGCGTCACTGTTGTTTATTTCAACACATTCTGCAAATATGCCTTCTTAAGCAAACACACACAGTTGGAGTTTCTTATTTCTGGATTTAGGCTATTCCATATTTGTGCACCATTAACAGCAATAGTAAATGTAAAATGTAAATATCCATGCATACATGCACAGTAACAATAGCATCACTGTATGGATTTTTTTAAAGTCGACACAATACCAATGTTGCGATAATTGCAGAGCTACGAGTAGCAACAGCCAATAATAAATGTTTTGTATAAGTTTGTTTGGTCCATTTTATTATATTTACAAACAATTTAACCTGTTATATACTTAGAAGTAGAACAGTTTTCACACAATATCTATTTGTTGTATATCACTGCTGTGATACATGTTCTGTCACAGGATATGGTTTCGTGGCTGGGTGAAGTGCATGTCTGGAGCCTTAGAAACCAAACATCTGTGGCAGGTAGGTTGACAGAGCTCCAGATCATGTGGAGTGTATTGTTGATCAATTGTGGAAGCAGTGCACTGTGCAGCACACTTTGGAGACAGCTTTATGATGGCACCATCTGGATGATCTGGTAGAGGATATCGCATCTGGAAACAGTGTAATAAGTCTTTCGCCCAACCACAGGACACTATGACTGCATGATGATGATGCCATTAATAAAACAATATTAGAAGAAGAAAAAATTATTGTAATGTTGGGCATGTTCAAAGTTTTATTGGCAGCACTTGTAATTGAAAAAATCAAGGTTTGTTCAGTGGTTCAACTTAAATATATTTGATTTCAGTATGCTATTATCTAATATTAAAAGTATTTTTTTAATAACCAATTTTGTAAAAAGAACATGAAATAACTTGGTTGTCTTGACCAACGATCTTTTTCTGCAGTAATCATTAACCTTCCTTTGGCAACTGTACTTTGATTTTTGTACCTGGCAACTACCTGATGTAGATGTTGACCTTCTTTGCAGATCAGAATACTGGGGTGTTTACATATCATGACAAAAATGAGACAAGTAAGTAGTTTGACATAATCTACAGTCTTCATAACTCCTACTTGACTCTTCAGTCACTCTATATCTACTTTCAGTAAAGTGACTGTAGAAAGGTTATTTATAATTTCATACACAAGAGTTTTTCTGCTTAGAAATTATAAGTAGACATTTTTTCTAAAACAATTGTGAACCTTGAATCATCATTTCAGTCATGACACAAAATCTGAGACAGAAAACTATTACCAGAAAATTACTTACATGACAAATAAGTTTGAGCGTAAATATAAATCTATTATTATAGTATTCAGAATGAAAATGAATATCATAAAATATCTGTAAAGTATGTATGTTAATATATTTTAATATGGGTCCTCCTGTTTCTACTGAAAACCTGGGCAAACGTTATTGAAAAGGTCAATAATATAATTAACATTGACTGATCAACACAATCACATTTAAATAAATATATATTTAAAATTATATTTTAAAATCTCTGTACGTCTTGTAAAATATAAATGAAAGTTTTTTCAACAATTCTTTTTTCAGACCTGGACAATCATCCATACATGGTTGAGAAAGTGCAATACTATGAGAGTAAGTCTCACTTAGTGTCAACTTTCATAAGATAGTTATAACTTATGTACGAAAACACTTCAATATCTTCATCGTTCCACACATTAATAAGTTGGCTTGGCAAAAACAAATTGTGGAAAGTGGCTTAAAAAAACGTGTTTGTATTAGCCCAGTTGTGTAAGCGTAAAGTTTTAGAGGTTAATTTATAGATTGTCCTTTTCTACAATATTTTACAAATTTTCAGTAATTTTGCATTTGTATAAGAATGAATAAATTTATTTGCAATGAATAAATACTTGCCCAAGTTTTAACATGGTAACACAGGATTCGAACCCGGGTTCTCTAAGCAGAAAGTCTGAAACTCTTGCTACTTCTCCAGTGTGCTGCTACAAGTTAACCATGTGGTCATAACAGTTTCATGGATGACCTGTGTCCACTAGGTCGAGGTGTGGCCTGGTCATTGCGGAACAAGAGGCCGGAGAAACTGAAGGACAGTCTCAAGGAAGTGGAGGTAGGAACTGGGTCTCTGGGAGGTACCTGGGGATGATTCCTTGTGAAATTAGCATACGTTTGGAAAGTCGTATGTTACACTGGATTGTTCTGGTCTTTCACCTTGTCTTACAGGACATTGGTGGTCACATAGTTAACTTGAAATCAATGTCCTAATTAGGACAGTATGCAACTCGATCTCCATCTGAATTTTTCTTTCTTCTTTAATATTTGCTTTAGCTTTACATGTAAAAATAATATATATATATATGTGTGTGTGTGTTGCACTTATGTATGTTTAGTTTCTTTTTCAACCATTTGGATTTATTTAATCACTATTGTTCTACTTTCTGGATGTAATTGTTCATCTACTTGCCTTTATATGTATAAGTATCTGTTGCATTTTAGGATCTGCTGCTCTCATACAAATGTGTCAAGTGCCAGTGGCTCGCAAGAGATGTACTGCAGGTAGGTACAAACACACAAGATGTATGGCAGGTAGGCACAAACACATAAAAGATGTACTGCAAGGTATGCACAAACACACAAGAGATGTACTGCATGTAGGCACAAACACACATGAGATGTATTGCAACATAGGCACAAATACAAGAGATGTACTGCAGGAATTTGATAGTTTTGGATTGGCGTATCTTCAGTGTTCCTAAATGCAGTCTGCCAGGGTTGCTGGAACTGATGTAGTCAGCAGTGTCACTGGTGAACTATACACAGTGGTGTGAGAAACACACGTGATGTGATGGTGCGACCTTAAGAATCTTCCAATCTGTCTACAGATGAATACTGTCCTATTGCTAAACTTGTACTTGTTGTACTTGTAGATTGTCCTTAGCAATGGCACCGTCATCAGTATGGCGGTCAGTGTTAAGACCGGGGACGTTGACCGCATACAGGTGGACAAGACTCTTGTGGGCAAGCTGTCGTCTGAGACCGTGTCAGATGGTGAGACTGTGTGGCATTCCACTTTATTTTAAGGAGACTATATACAGTATGTAGAGTTGTTTTTGGAGGATAAATATTACACTGAGTGTTGCAGAAAGGATTATAACAAGATTTAAACTAAAGAGTAATCAATTACTAATGGTTCGTAATGCTGGGCCAATAATGTTACCGTGATTACTGGGTAGTTGTTACCGGTTGTATGCGTCTCTTTGTATTACAATTTCCACACAAGTCAATGTGTCCATGTTCCTTTCAGTTCTGCTCACAGACAGATACGTGGTGTTCGCCCACGAGGACAAACCATACTTGGATTACATCTACTTTCTGAAGAGAACTGTAGAGAAACGACTCGAGAAACTATCAGCATTTGACCCACAGGTGAGTGGCCTCTGAGACTCATTTATATATGGCACTGTTTAGTTAAGTGCAACACTTATCCATTAACAACTCACAATTGTCTGTATACACCTTTATATGCATATGACATTGTACCAGTGTGGATGACAACTTCAGTGTAGAATGTATTTACCATGAACAGTTGCTTGAAACTAGAATTTCACAGATCAAACAATAATCCTGTGGAAAAAGATTATACTTGAACTTAAATTGTACTTCAACTTAAAGAATATTTCATGCAGCAATGTCATATGTTTGTGTTTGAAAATATGTGTTTTGTTTCCTAAATTGTCTTTTGAATTTCTTTAAACTATTCTTAAACTTAATATATCCTTTCATGTTACAACTTACATACATATATATGATTTTTTATTTATATTTAAAGAGATCTACAAAAGCATCTTGCTGGATATATGTGTAGATTATATAGATTTTTTAAAGATATCCTCAGTCAAATAACATGTTATGTATTGGTCAATAATATTGGTAAGGATATGGGTAAACATATCTTCAGTAAAAATATGTTTAAAATGATTAAACTGTCTCATGTAGACATTCAGTGATATTGGTACATATATCGTAAGTTACTGATATGTTGTAGATAAGTCAGACGGAGCTGCCGGGGCCACTTGGCAGACGACTCGACAGAAGACTGGTCTGCAATGCACACAGCGACATTGTACGTGCCCCGTGTCAAACCTGTAACACGCAGTAGCACAGTAGTTAGAACTTGGAACAGCACAATTTCAATTCAGGGGTTAATTAAATCCTCTTGCAGCTGCTTAAAGCTGAGTGAAATGTCTTGAATATATATATATATATATATATATATATATATATACAGCTGTACATAGATATTATGTAAAAGAAGGTATTAGAAATAGTTTATGTTGGTTAGCACATAGTCATTCTAAATGCCACCTTTTTAGACATTATTAGAGAGAAGATAATGTAATGGTAATAAGGTAATAGATAAAAGTAATCTTCTGGTGAATGTCGTACTCAGTTGACTAAAATGGGTGGCCCCATTACACACTCATTATTTGTTTCCATTTAAAAAATATACCCAGGTAGCTGTTAGGTACTGTGTTTATGTAGTTTAAAATTAAGACCCAACTGGTCAGCAGAAGACACATTTTAAAACATAAATGACGGCTATTATTTATCATACATAAGTGCAGCCCACAAGTCAGGCATTTGTAAAGGACATTCCATGTGTTTGTGTTGGACATTTCAGGTGTTTGTAATGGACCTTTCATGTGTTTGTGATGGACTTTTCAGGTGTTTGTCTTGAACATTCCAGATGTTTGTAATGGACATTCCAGGTGTTTATGTTTGACGTTCCAGGTGTTAGCGTGGTGGCCCACGGCCAGTGAGGAACCATGGCCGTGGTCACCAATGACTGGGGACAGAGAACGCTGCAACCTGGTGCTGCTCCTGGTCACTGGGTGAGTCCAGCTACTGGCTAGGTTACAGGTTACACATCAGATAAGTTATTTACACTGAGGTCTGGTCAACTGGTATCATTACACCCAGCTGAAAAGTATACTAAAGTGTTAAAGCTTAGTTTTTATGGTCATTGCCGCTACTTAAGCAGTTGTGTTGACTGTTGAAGTTGCATGACATGCATGCACTGAGTTAACTGAGACATGTGGATGTTAACTGAGATTCAAGTTTGTTAACTGAGATACCCAGATGTTAACAGATAAGATATACAAGTGCTAATTGAGACATCAGGATGTGAACTGAGACACTAAGGTGTGAACAGAGACATCAAGGTGTGAACTGAGACACCAAGGTGTGAATTGAGACACCAAGGTGTGAACTGAGACACCGAGGTGTGAACTGAGACACCAAGGTGTGAACTGAGACACCAAGGTGTGAACTGAGACACCAAGGTGTGAATTGAGACACCAAGGTGTGAACTGAGACACCAAGGTGTGAACTGAGACACCAAGGTGTGAACTGAGACACCGAGGTGTGAACGGAGACACTAAGGTGTGAACTGAGACACCAAGGTGTGAACTAAGACACCAAGGTGTGAACTGAGACACCAAGGTGTGAACTGAGACAACAAGGTGTGAACTGAGACACCAAGGTGTAAATTGAGACACCAAGGTGTGAACTGAGACACCAAGGTGTGAACTGAGACACCAAGGTGTTAACTGAGACACCAAGGTGTGAACTGAGACACCAAGGTGTGAACTGAGACACCAAGGTGTGACCTGAGACATGCAAATATTTACTGAGACACAGAAATTTACTCAAACATGCAGTTGTTTATTGAGACACATTGATGTTAACTGCTGTTTGCTGAGATGGTAGGTGTGTTCAGTGAGATCAATGTCTGTGTGTTTCCAGCACCCAGCTTGAGCTGTTGTCGTACGTGAGGACAGACTGTGATCCGGTGTCTGTCAGGTACAGGTGAGTCAGTAGTAAGGCGCTAGCTCGTGATATTACAATGTGTTGTTTTTGTGCTACTACAAAATTGTCAGCATGTGTTAAGTTTTACTGTGTGAATAATTATGCTGAACATTGTGCAGTTAAAATAAAGTTATAGATTCCATAATGTAAAAGTGTAGTATAACAGAAAAGAACCAGTACAACTGATTGAACAATCGATAAATATGCAATTATACATGTCGATAAAAACAATTTCAAAAACTGAATAGTTAAAATAAGTAAATTAATTATTTGTATATGTAATAAATAGGCAAATCTCACATATATATATGATGTACAGGGATTTGGCCCAACCATTGGACCATTCATTATGTCATTGCATTTGTACATAACTTTTATCAAGTATGGTGAAGGCACGTTATGACATCAAATGAATTGATAGCATTATTTACAAAATGAAATTTGCATGACCCATTGGTGGTATCCCAGAATACATATATGTGTATTGTTGTAAGCAACTTTAGCTTTTATACAAGTGCCCTTGTTAAAGTGTACCCAGAGTTGGAAAAAATATATTGTATATGATTGTTTGTTTTTTAGTCCTTTGAGCCAAAGACCCAATAGATTTATGGCATCACCCACCCATTATAAATATGGTACAAAGGACTCTATTGGCCGATTTGTTTATTATTCTGAACATTGTACTGTGTGCGTGAAACCAAATAGTCTTCCATGTCCATGTATTCAGTTAATCTTGAAAATCTAGACATGATCATCACTTCCAGAGATAACCACGTTGAATATTGATGTGCTGGGACTAACCTGACAAATACATGTCTTGTGTTGATGTTTGTCTAACTGTCCTTTGCAGCATGGTGCAGCCACATCAAATCCTGACTATTGAACAGCTGCAGTCGACTGCAGGTGACCTCAATGCCCACCTGTGTGTGTACGAATGTGGCAGGTCAAAGGTAGGATATTTTGTTTTATGTTACTAGTACTTGGCTCTGACGACATGACCAAATGTTGGTCCCTGAGCCCTTTCTTCACCCTCTCTCCATTCACTTTGAAGTTTCCCCTAGTATTTTTTATTATCTCAGTTGACCTTGCTAGATGCATATGAGACAACTAATGTATGCCAAATGAGGCATGAATTTGAAACACAGTTTTACATTTGTTAGATAATTACTTAGTCTATGCCGTATGTTTGTACTTAAATTATTCATTAATTGTTTTAGTATTTATTTAATATTATCTTTTTATTTTATTTATATTAATTACATTTATTTTATTCTTTTACATTATATCATATGTGTATTATTAAATATTTATATTAACTTCCATTGTGCATCTTCAGGTATTGTACATCATCGAGCTACATAAAACAATAAACATTTACATTTTATCAAGCTTGGTGGATCTGGTTGCTAGGCAACAAGTGACACAATGGATATGTTTCTGTACATGGGCATTTTGTAACTGCCCCAAAAAGTTAATTGTGATTAGTCAAGAGAATGACTTAATTTTGTCTTTTTTCTCAATATTGTTATGACTGCTGTGATTTCAGATTGTCAAAGTATCCATGGTTACCATTCCACTTAAATGTGAGTATTTTTCATTAATTTATATTGAGTGCCATGTAATTAATGTGGGGATTTCACACATTTACACTGGTAACATTTACACTGGCAACAGGACAAATCATTCCATTTATAACACTGTGGTCATGATTATTTACTGTGGACAACTTCAGGCGATTAGTGGAAACATTTCAGGCCAAGAATGAATGATGCTGTATTAATTTCTACGGACTGGACCAGACAGCCACATAACAACCTTGATTACGGTCTTAATGCCATAATTGTTTACTCTTGAGATAACATAAATGTTTCTTTATGACAACTCAGTGTTGTTTTAATTTAATCTTGACATGAGTTATGTTTTTAATTCTTTATGACAACCCAGTGTCATCTTAATTTAATTTTGATAACAGTTATATTTTCAATTCTTTATGACAACCAGTGTTGTCTTAATTTAATCTTGATCCTAGTTATGTTTATAATTCCAGGTAAGCTGTCGTGCTTTGAGCGCAGTCCCCAGGAAGACAGGACTCTGATGGGATGTACCAGTGGACAGCTGGCCTTGTTTGATGGACACACAAAACTCACCAAAGTCATCTCTTGTTCTCTGGTAGGGCTCAATTGTTTTGTTGATATCCACATTATTAGATGAAATTATGTCTAAAGAGCATGAGATTATTAAATTACAAAACCACCCGGTATGTCTACCATTCTCATTGTCACCATGCTATGAACCACCAAGTTCTTATCAGAAATCTGCTTGATACAATGATAATCATGGGTGTTTTTATTCCAATTTCTTTCAGTGATTTGATTTCATTATTTCATAATAATTTGACTAGGACAAAAACTGTGTAGTTTGTTGTGATGTTTTACTTGATACAAATATATGGTATGGTTTTGTACATTAAAACACCAAACAAATATAAATTGTGAAATATCTCATGGTCATAGCAGAATTATTATTAAGTAGTTGGTCTAGTTTACAGTTGTTGCTGTCATTCTTTTATTCTTCTGATGTTTATTTTAATTGAATTTTCAAATCATAGTAGAGATGATGGTATGGTAGCTGTTAAATATGTCCTTGTTGATTCGGTAGTTCAATGCTTGAGGCCTGTAAGGGAGTAAAAGGTAAATCACCGAGCATTCCCGAAGAAGGTAGTGTATTACATAAAAACCTACCATTCACAGTGGGAGGAGAGGATAACTGATTAAACTGTGCCAACTGTTTTCTGAATGGGTTTCTTTAGCCAGTGTCTACCTGTAGTTGCACTTTCTGTATGCTAAGGTGCAGCATGTATGTTTAGTAAAATGTGTTGTAATATTTATTGGAAAAGGTTTAGCTATCGCATTGAACCTAAGTGCTGTTTATCCATTGAAATAAGCACCACCTGTTGATTAACATGTCACAGTGGTTGTAGCCATTGCGAACTGCACTTTAATTCATGTGGTCAGTTTTGTGTTATTTGCTGTAGACACCAAAGTTGATCCGGTGGCATCCAAGTGGTACAGTGGTGATCGTGGCAGACTCCAAAGCTCAGATTCAGGTACAGTGGTAGAGTGTGATGTCTTGTGTCTGTAGAAGCTCCATGTGGCGTTTGACAGTTGAGTAAACCTGCCATGAAATGTATCTCAAAAAACGACACAAGCAGTAATGACAATAAAAGCAGCATTGTTAAACAGAATAACAAAACGCAATTTAATGCATGCAATCATTTATGTTCTCTTTCGTTATATCTCTTAATTCCTTAGTCAATGCACACTTAAAGGACAGTCCTTTGTGAAAATACCAGCTTAGTCTTAGTACGATTTAACGTTAATAAATTGTTCAGTGCTCACATATTCAGAGTGTGTAGTACAGCTGTAATCGTAATAGTAGTACAAGTAATATTAGATGTAGTATTAGTACTAGTAGTAGTGGAAGTAGTAGTAGTAGTATCAGTAGTAGTAGTAGTTTTTGTTATACTCTCTTGTAAAATATTATTAATAACATAAAAAATCGCTAGACAATTTCCCCATGATGGATAAACGTATGTTTTACTTGGCTTGGCTTGGCCTGGCCTGGCCTGGCCTGGCCTGGCCTGGCCTGGCCTGGCCTGGCCTGGCCTGGCCTGGCCTGGCCTGGCCTGGCCTGGCCTGGCCTGGCCTGGCCTGGCCTGGCCTGGCCTGGCCTGGCCTGGCCTGGCCTGGTGTGACATTGTTATTTTAAAGAGAATGTTTAAGTATTGTTATATCACACTGTTTTGTCTGATAAGAGAGACTCACACATGTCCAGCAGGATCATCAGTGTGGTTGTCTCCACTTTGCAGGTGTTTGACCAGTCGTTGAATCTGCTTCACTGCCAACTCGTGGCTGAGAACCCAGGCCCACAGAAAACACTGCAGCTCGCCACCTGTTTAAAGTAAGTCTCTAGTGGCCACGAACAAAATAAATCACATGTCTTCTGAAGCAAAACAACCTGATAATTGCATGATATACAAAATAAAAGTGCAGTTATCTAAATGGGTATTGCCTTGTGTTGTTCCGGTCAAATACCAAATGTGACTACCTGGTAGATGTGTGCGTATGCAGTAGTACCTGTTTTCAGCGACATCCCTAACCAGCTATGTCTGTATAATTTAATCCCTAACCAGCTATGTCAGGACAGTATTCCAATGTCCTGATCATTTTCAGCAGAAATGGCTCTTAGGCCAGCAGCCACTTGCTGAAAACGAACGAGGAAAGCGATTTTTTTCAATTTCTGTCCCTACTAAAGCTGATAGTAATGAGTAATGAGTAATTTAACGACATTTTGCCAATTTGTTTTTAAAAATGGCAGAGAAACAACATGGTCTGTGGCAGTGTTAACAGCAACACAGATGTACCCATAACAAGGAGCTGATCTTCCTTGCTGTAATCATTGTGTTTGTCCAAACTACTTAGAAATCTTTTTATTTTACTCAGTAAACTTGAGGCAAAATTAATCTGGAGCAGTGTATTGTTTGTTTTGTGCTAGCATCAATCACATTTGCAGATGCAATAATGGCTTCACTGTTCATGCCGCCAGTCTCAATGTTTCGGCTCTTGGCATCTCCTTTGACTCGTTTTTGTATAGTAAATTTTAATTAAGACTCACAAATATGAAGCATACAAAATTCAAATGAATTGTTTTTAGTGCAGTACAACATTTAATCATATAATGAAAGGAAGGATCATAATTATGCTCTGTTATGCCAAATGGTATTACTAATGCATGTAAAAGATGAACTGGCATCCAGTGTATGAAAGCATGGATAGCATTATCAAGTGATGTGTAATTCATCCATGCATGAATCCTTTGACTGGACAAAAGATGAAGTAACCAATTAACAGTTGTTGTATACATAATATTGTATGCCCTTGATCAATGATTATTTAGTGTAATTAACTTTGCTGTTACTTATCGTATGTGACAGTTTTACTTAATAAGTTTTACTTGTATGTACAGTAACACACACGATAATGTATGCTGAAGACATGCATTGGCGTTAAGGTAGTTATGTAACCGGTTGTGATTACTGGTTATAAATAGTTGATGTATTTAAGATTGTGATATATTTTGTAGGTCGCTATCAACTCTTGGTGACGTGTGTTGGAATCCTCCACTGGATGATGCTGATCTGTCGACTGGAACCCATTGTGACTCAGCATTTATCATGTTTGAGAGGTAAACAAGTAACAAACCCTCCCAGCCACCACTTAGTGTCAGGAACCTGGCATTATCCACAATAAAATCCAACAAATAATAAAAACATTATTAAGACACTCGTTTGCGTTACGAGTTTACTGTTTCCTATATCTTATATTGGCTCCTGGCAGGTAAAAAAACGACATAAAGAAAAACATGAACATACTCTGCCTTGATTGTCAATAAACCTAATAATACTGCTATGTTTCGTTAATTTCTGATTCACTAATTTTCAGTGCGCTGTACCAGCTATATAATAAATCTGTATTGCTAAATAGATAAACTATATAACTTATAAAATATATGTACATATATAAACATTGGTTTTAAGACATACAATACTAAAAAAAAGGTATGTAAATTATATAAATTAATATAATCAAATTAAACATAGGTTTTAAGACATACCATACTAAAATTTTGTGTGTAAATTATATAAATTAATATAAAATTAAAATGTATAATACTAAAAAGAAGACATCCTAAAACAACGTCTATCATGTCAAAACAATTTGAATTAATCAAAAATATGTAATAAAAAGATATGTCTTTAAACATGTTCTAGACATAGAAAGTGTCCCAGATGCACAAATGTTTACGGGCGGTGCATTTCTTAGCCAGGGTGCTGCTGTGCCAAATTCTGAATTGCCAATACACTGCCTTGTTAGACCCTGTATGACTGTGTGACTGTTGCAGGGGTCCTATGATGTTACTGCAGTACCATCTGGGCCGCATGAGTCAGGGACAACTCACTCCTCTAATGCTCATCAATGAGTTCATCAAACAGCGACAGTTCTCAGAGGTTCGTGTCCTTGTCTGTGTTGTAACATTGTCATCAGAACATGGGGAATATTTGGGACCAGAGGTTTGGGCAGAGGCTTACAAGATATACCTTTAATTGCGCCGTCCTTGAATCACTCCAAAGGCACACTTGATAAATCTCCACATACATAACAAAAAGCACTACCCTTCCATAAACATCTGGGTTCGAATCCTATATGAGCCATCTAACTGGTGGATACTGTGCAATACATTCAAAATGTCTGAAACAAAAGTAAATTGGATGTAACGCAATATATATATATACATAATATATATATATATATATATATATTACGTTACATCCAATTTACTTTTATTTAAGAACATTTAGAATGTATATCACAGTATCCACCAGTCTGAATGGAATGGAGTTTCCTAAACACTAAAGTGATACGAATTGATCCAGCGATTGGGAATAGCTACAGACATGTGCTATACCATTTTGGAAAGCCCAGACCAAACCTCGAAAATGCAAAATCGTAGATTTTTGATTTTCGTCCCTGAACTCGAGTTTTCGATGTTTCAAACTTTGTGCCGTACCCTTCCTACTGTGAATGGAATGACGTTTCCTAAACATTAAGGTGATACGAATTGATCCAGCGATTGGGAATAGCTACAGATATGTGCTATACCATTTTGTAAAGTTTTCGATGTTTCAAACTTTCGACTTTCGCTGTGTTCAAACGTTAGTGACAGCAGCGCCAGGTTATCGTGGTGGCGTTTATGTAATTAATGTCACTTACTTGAGAAAACTCTGTAGTGTGGCGCCACCATTTTCCAGCAACTATTGCATGTACAGATGTTGGCTTCGCGGGTAAAGGAATAAAACAAGTGGGTAAATGCTTCAAGGATGAAGCAGGACTGGGGTAATATGAATGGGAGTGGGACTACTACAGGGTAAATGCTTCGCAGCTAAAACACGTATGAGACACGAGTTAAAGTAAGGAGACAAGCCCCCCTTCAACCCCTCCCACCCCCCCCCTCGCCTCCACCTCTCTTTTAAGACACAAGCTAAAGTAAGGAGACAAGATGATGGTGACGCTCTAACGTATATTCGACATGCGATGTGACCATTGGTGGTGAGGAACGTTCTGCAGTGGCGCAATTTCAGCCGCAAATATGAATGAACGGGGAAGGGACAGGACGGCGGCTGGACTGGGGACGGCCGGAAGGAGGTGGGCGGGGGGAGGGAGTAGGGGGCTTGTTTCCTTACTTTAGCTAGTGTCTTAAAAGAGAGGTGGAGGCGGGGGGGTGGGGTGGGAGCAAAGGGGGGGCTTGTCTCCTTACTTTAACTCGTGTCTCATACGTGTTTTAGCTGCGAAGCATTTACCCTGTAGTAGTCCCACTCCCATTCATATTACCCCAGTCCTGCTTCATCCTTGAAGCATTTACCCACTTGTATATATATATATATATATATATATATATATATATATATATATATATATATATATATACAGTGTATATATATAATATATATATATATATTATTTTTGTTTATATAAAGATTATGATTCTCCTAACAGGCAATCAACTTGCTGAAGTCACTAAACTGGAACGTTGAGGGTGCAATCTGCTACGCTTCACTGAGCGCCATTGTGAATCAGATGTTGCGAATGCCACTGAATGCCACCAGGGAGAGCCACCTGGAGGCGGCGCTGGGCGCCTTCTACACCCCGAGGGTGGCCCACTCAGAGCTGGTGATTGTGGAATACCGGGACCCTATGAGTCACTTGGCCCGACGTTTCTTCCACCTTCTACTCAGGTCATTACCCTCATTCCCCATTACCCTCATTCCCCATTACCCTCATTCCCCATTACCCTCATTCCCCATTACCCTCATTCCCCATTACCCTCATTCCCCATTGCCCTCGTTCGTGTCACTTCAGTTTCTAATATGTTTTCCCTAATGTAGAACCCACAACGTTTCTTTCCAGTAGATAATACACACCTGTGGAATGATCTGCTAGACTGTCTGTCTGTGCTTGATAAATACACTTGAACTTTTTATGTCTAATTTAAAAACACATATTTTAAGGCCGCATTTATAAACTACTCTTAGTATGTTTTATAATGAATTTATTTTAACTGTGATTAATTTTCTCAAATTATTTTAGGATCTTATTTTATTATTAACTTATAATCTATTTTATTATTCATTTATTATTTTATTTTATCTATTCATTTATTGCTGGTACATTTAAGTCATAACTTTTACTTTACAATGTTTAGAAGCTATATTTATTAATGAAAATGCTTAATTTCTATCAATACTTTTGTCTGCATCAACCCAAACAGACACCTTTTGGTTCCCTTTAAACCCCAATCAATGTGTTGCTATGTTTCAGGTACAGCCGCTATGATAAAGCCTTCTTATTAGCTGTCGACATTGGGTCACGTGATCTGTTTATGGTAAGAATGCACGTTACATATTATTGAGTAAATTTTCCTCTCAAAAAAACCTTTTTCTTTTCCGCATATTTATTACTTACTGCTAAGTTCTGCATGTTTGGGAAGGTGATAATAATGCACTTTCTCTAGTTGCATTTGAAACATGTTTTATTATCTACTTTCATTGAACATTGTGTATTGAAAATTTGACTCATTCCATTGTGACTGACAAATAATACATCAACAAAGTAATGCAACAACCAGTTATTTATCTTTTAAGTTTGCATGAAATTCTGACAGAGTAATACATTTTAACATACTTTCAAACAATTGTAAAATTAATACATTCATACCTACTGTTTACTATTAAGTTCTGTATGTTTGGGGGACATGATAATGGACTTTCTCTAGTTGCATTTGAAACATATTAGAATAATGTTACTCTAGAATGTCTGTTTGCTGTATACATATAATTTTTCAGCTGGTAATGCAGAATTGAAGTGAAATACGTTTTGTCTTTGTAGCATATGAATGGCAGGATCATGGCAGGTTCATTCAAGATGGCTGCCACTAAAAGGAAAAATCCATAAAACATCATGTAGCAAAATTCCTGCTCAAAAGCTCAAAACTATGATTCACAATTACTGAAAAGTTTAACTTTATAAGTTCATTAATAAGACAAACTTCTCTGGCAATTGCAAAATGTTAGCCAGTATTATAGATATTACAGTTGTGTGTGCCTGACTGTGTAGGATCTACATTACGTGGCGGAAGAGAAGGGAGAAATGGCCCTGGCACGAGTTGCCATGAAGAAGGCTAAACAGATCACGGCAGATGTGCTGGGAACAGGTACGACAGGAACTAGTCATCCAGAAAATATGTTCCTAGACAGAAGATGTGCTGATTCGATTATACAAGTTGCTCACAAAAGAACAAGGTTAATGAAAATAGTATATGCTATCATAACTGTCATGCAAAATGCAGTTATTTAGATTAGTAATAGTAATTGTTTCCAGCCAGCTAGAAATATAGAATGAACAAGTAAAATCTTGCCTGCTGCATGTTTATTTTAGATCAGTACCGGTAGTGCTACCGTTTTTCAAAAGGCAGTGCAATATGATCAATATTGTAAAAAAAGGCAAGTTCTTATATAGCGCAGAATCCAGTCCTCAGGACCGTTCAAAGCGCTTTACACTTTACTTCCCTGACAGACCTGTTCACTCAGACACCATCTCGGCTTCTCTGGGAAGCATCCAGCCATATGCTACAATTAATGCGCGAAGGCTGCTCGTACACATATCCACCACTGTCTATAACCAGTAGCAATGACATAACGTGTTAGTAATAGTATTGACATTGTAAAGTTTATACTGAAATGAACAATCCTAGTGATCTGCGCTAGATTGTACAAGCTTTAGTTGTATTACATAAGGGTTGTACATAACCGTACTTCTTACATACACTGGATAACTGAAAAACCACATGGCATTAATTTTGTTTGATATCTTTAGTTCCTGTTGGACACATTATACTGGAAGATTTCCTTCCGTAAATTGATTGAGCAGATTTATTGATAGTTTTTCCATTGTATAGTGATATTATATTGTAGTCACAATTTAAATATGAACTAATAAAATGTTGTTATCCTAGCATGTTTCTATTTAGTGACGAATGGATAATAAACATTCCTTGATTCTATTGGACTTTGCAGATGAGATCCCCGGGTATGACATTGATGAGGCATCTGATGAGTCCGACACGGACTCCGCAGACAACTTCTACAGCAGCGCAGAAGACAGTGATGGTGTGGCGCCACCTAGTGAGCCACCTGCACGGCCCCCGGTACAATATCTTGTTATTATGATAGAATTGTGTAGTAGTGGTGCAACTTACTTCATGATCATAATCCTACTGTGAGGTCATGGACCAACCAGACCTCAGCCTGATGAATCATTGGTTGTGACTGGTTCATTATCAAGTGGTTTGGGTCAATAATATTCCTAATTATAAAATAAAAAATTATTTAATTATATAACATACAAGCACGGGTACACTTAGACAAGAAATGCAGTCAGCCTGTACCACAATCCAAGTGAGTACTATGATATAAATGTACGATCATTATAATTTTGTAGAGGATTTTGAAGTTAATGTTCTGTTTCTTAGATATTCCTAGTCAACCATTTTATCTTTTTCAGAGAGTAGGATATGTGCCATCGTTGGGTAAACGTCCACCACCCCCCATCCCAGCACAGACAGGGGATGGCATTTCTACAGTTGATTCTCGATTCATTCCTAAATCCTGTCGGGAAGGAACACGCAGGGAAAAGACACATCAGCCACCGTATATGTGAGTAGTAGAGACAACTAATGGGGCACTCACCACTACTCTTCTCTCCTGGCATGTCTGCATTGTCTCGTATGATTCTCTCACATGCAGTGTGTTCTGCCTTGTGACCTCTTCTGTGACCTGCCCTATCCTATGTGATTCTCTGTCATGCAAGTGTTCTGTCCTGTGACCTGTAGTGCGACCTACCTTGCCCTATGTGATTCTCTGACCTGTGTTCTGTTCTGTGACCTGTCTTGTCCTGTGTGACTGTCTGACCTGTAATGTGTTCTGTCCTGTGACCTGTAGTGCGACCTACCTTGTCTTATGTGATTCTCTGACCTGTGTTCTGTGACCTGTCTTGTCCTGTGTGACTGTCTGACCTGTAATGTGTTCTGTCCTGTGACCTGTTGAGCGACCTACCTTGTCTTATGTGATTCTCTGACCTGTAATGTGTGTTCTGTCCTGTGACCTGTTGTCCGAGCTGCCTTGTCCTATGTGATTCTTGGAACTGTGTTCCATCCTGTGGCCTATGCTGTGACCTGCCTTGTCGTGTGATTCTCTGTCATGCAAGTGTTCTGTCCTATGACCTGTGACCTGTGTTCTGCAGGAACTTGTCTGATGCTGAGCTACATGACCTTGAGGAGCAGCTAGCAGCCCAGATGGTGGGAGACTACACACGCTCGCTGTTGGAAGAGCCAATACTCCCCCCTCCTCCCAGTCACGCAGACGGCAACACACAGGTGAGTCAGCCTCCCATTGTGGCACTAAACACCACCGTGTGGCAGTTGGCATTACAGTACATAGTATGTTGGTTTACTATTTCCCAAGGATACATTATATTAATTGTATCAATGTACGTCAGAGTTCTGTGATTCATTTACCATGCCTGTCCACTTCTAATAACGTGCTCACTATTAGTCCCGTATATTTTATATACATTGTCAGTCGAAACAGCAGTGTCATTGCCCTTACAGTGATGAGTCATGTTGAATTGTATGCTACCCAGAAAAGCCGAGATTGTGTTTGGTTGAACAGGTGTACCAGGGAGTAAAATGTAAAGTGGTTCTGCAATCCTGAAGATTGGATACTGTGCTATATGAGAACTTACCTGTTATACTTGTTGTATATATAATATATGATAACTACTGTATGATTCTAGAGTCCTTGTCTCAGTTGTTTCCCCTCTGTCTGTTGAAGGGAGATACTTCTGCATCCAGTGTGAAAGTGATACACTTTGGCCTGGTGTAAGTCTTGGTCTCACCCCTCACTCACACAGACGCTACGAGTAAACATGAACAAGAACATCATCTGAATATGTCACCAACATTACCATGTTAGTATTTACTTGTATGCTCCTGTAATTATGTTTCCATTGAAGTATGATCATATACAAATACTGTTAGCATAAATGTGGATAATGATGTACAACAACAAAACTCATGAAATTAGGGCTAAAGCATTGATGAGAGCAACTGTCCCTTGGCTACTGGGTAGTTTTGTATAATATCACACTCAGCAGTGTGTGAATGTGTGCATGCAGGTGTTGTAAGCTTTCACCTGAAACATGACCAGTGTAAAGTAATAAACTGTATATTTTATAACACATCTTGAAGGCTAACAATTTAATGCTGTGCCAATCACTGTATTTTATATTTATCTTCTCTGTTCGTAACACTCTAGTGTATGAAAATGTGATTTGAATTTGTGATGTAAATGTATTTCCTGGAACAGTTTTGTTTCGAATGTTGTTTGTCTTGTAAACTTGTTTGCATATCGGATGACTTATTGTGTTGATTTGTCTTGTGATGTGAAAGCTTGCCAGGCTGTGACTCATATTTTATAAATAAGTATACAGCTACCCGGTAGTCTTACAGTTTACATATACGGGAGAAGCTAACACATTTATTCACAGCAGACAAATATGTACGTGACGTATTCTGTGTATATAGCTACATCCTGCCAAAGCATCAGGTGAACAGTGCCTGACGACTATCTTTGCTACTGTAGCCGCTACTAAAACACACTATCCTAACACATTCAGACTCCTGCATTGTCACGTAACATACGTAGTTTTGTGTTCTGCCATATAAGCAGTAATTAGGTGAATACATTAAAGCTACAATTCCATATGTATGGGATTGACATGTTTATTTGGCATACTCAGTAGTGCCCGGGAGGAAGTGATGGTTGAATGATTCCAGGTGTACAATAGTCTGTCAGTCGGCTGCATAACTTCGTTGAGAAGACAGTCTGGTGACTTTACCAGCGTTTGAATATTATTCATGGCTAAACAATGTTACCACCTCACGGATACATGGAATTCTGTAATTCCTATTTTATAAACAACTGCAACGTTGTATTTCTATTTTTTTAATATAAGTTTAATTTTGAATAGTTTTTATAATATAATAATACAGCATTGTCTGATAAAAAGGTATCCTTTGTTATTTCAAATTCAGCCTGATAACCAATCAGTGTCTCTATCCTAATCTGGAGTAAGGCCGCCCTGTCGGTCACATCGGCAGGCCATGACTATTCCAGGCGGAGTTGAGGGGCTGAAAAGTGCTGCCACCTCACAGTCTGGTTAATCGAGGCTAGATGTACAAAGGTGGATGCAACAATTTGAATCATTCCAATGATCAGGAATCATTTAGGAAATTCACACAACTGATGTCACTATTGTGTTCCATTTCTGTACATACATAATTTTAGCTTTAAAGATGCAACTGTAATGCAATTAGACTGTATATTGAACATGTGCTCTAGCTGATGATGGTGGGTAAAAGTTCCAGAAGCTGTGTATTGTTCCACTTGCATGGATGTTATTGTTCACACAGGGTCTTGTGTTTTGCACAAGGATGTCACAACAGTTGTCATACTAGAGCTGGTTATGTAAGATGTCATATGAACTGCTCGCTTTGAATTTCGTGAATGTCATGTTATCCTTTTTTAATAGAATTTGTGGTGAGTTGTATTTGAATGCAAGCTCATTTGGATGCAAAACATATCAACAGGGTGTGGTTTAGGGTTATTTATTTTTTATCTTCGCAAACATTCCCAAAGTAATGCACAAACATGCACTTTGTCTTTTGTGTCAGCAACTGTTGTTAGTCTGATTCATACATTCAATCTGTCTTAGAAACGGCTGTGTATGTCGGTAGAAGTGAACACACTGTTGGGTTATGTTGTTCACTACAGATTTGATAAGTTACACAGATTTTGTGTAACTTTGAGATGCCAAATAAAAGTATGCCAAACATAACGGCAATTTATTGTGATTGTTCTTGGGATGAATTTGTACATTCATTTTTATGACTAGTTCTTCTCCAAGGTCCCGAACTTTGGAAATATGTGTTTCTGGGTGCATATTGTTTGTTGGTGCTGCCCTGATAATGGGAACTACTCGTCACAAATGCTTTCCAGTTCATGCAGTATGTTGTCAAATGTGATATACTGCCTCAGGTTGTTCCAAAATGTATGTATTATGCTACGCCATTGCGCGTTACAATATAATATTTATTTACATCAGATTGTCATGGTATATTAACAAAAAAATTATTGTCTTCCTAATCTCACCAAAGCCGCAAGTATCAACACAATATTTATTCATCCAGTCATAAGACACACACATCAGAAAGACTACTGGAAGAACTATTTTGTAATGTATTTGTATGGCAGCTTATTTCTGCCTGCGACAGTCTGTATTTGTGCACTTGTAACAGTCTATTCGTGCACTTGTAGTCGTCTACTTCTTGCGTTCCTCCTTCGCCTTGTCCAGCTCCTCCAGTTGTGTCTCCAGCTCCTCCAGGATCACGTCTGGCACGTACCGGTACTTGTCCTCCTCCACTTCCGGCTGCAAAATGGAATTTTTATCAATTTATTTGAGAATCTTTACAGAAAATTATCACAATACTACATTAATGAGCTATTAAGGAAAATACATTATGAAAGAGAATGTATGTTTTATCTTTACAAAAAAATGAACACAACTAAATTAATGAGCTATTAAGGAAAACTCACTGTGAAACAGAACCTGTTTTATCTTTAAGAAATAAAAAAATACAAAGAACTGCCGCCACATCACCAAGGACACTATTTCTGTGACACAGGTGACAGTGTCCCGGTGACACATCCTGGCTTTGACAGTTCTCGGTACACAAAGATCAATGCTAAGATGTAATACATTTTCAAAGAGTAAAATCAGGCCGATAAGAATGTTTGTGAAACAGCCCCCTGTGTGGTTATTCTGACATTTCAAACACATTTACTGATACAGTCGGAACAACTGCAATGAATGTTCTTGTTTTTCGGATGTGTTCAGTTCCTCTAATACTTGCATGATACATCTAGCAGGTGATCTAACAGTTAAAGAAACAATGTTTACTACAGGTTCAAAGTACTGCTCATCGTGTGTCAATAAGTGATCTTTACCTTCCAATAATGAGGACATGGCCAATCAAATTACTGCCACTTTCTTACCAATATTCAATGGTTACAAAACGACTGAATACACAATGAATTATCCAAATGTGACAAACTGACACTGATTTATAATAAACTGCAAAATATAGGAAAGACCAATGCACCCCCCCCCCCACACACACACAGGATGTTACTAGCTTGTTGATTCTGGATTTATACAACCACTCGACATCATGAGGAAATGTCATTTACAGAATGATTTAATTATGATGAACATCACTCAAATCGTACAGAAGGCAGTGTATTACCTCACACGCTGCCATGGAGACTCCTTCAGGCAAGTTCTGCTGCACGACTTCAAGAAACAGTGGCACCATTGTGGCAGGGACATCCTGGATCTAAACCACAAGAACACATGGACAGGACAGATCAGTCAGGCCAGGACGGTCACTACTGAGAACTTCTTGTATTTTTAGCTATCTTGAAAGATGACCATTATGGAAAATGATGTGTAAATTATGTATTACTTTTTGTTGTTACTATCTTGAAATATGACTGTTGTCTTGGAGACATGGGGATGTTGTGACATCTGTAAGGTGGGTCATGCCCTGGGTCTTAAACGCCCATTTCTCAAACAAATTACTAACTTGCTATGGGGGGGGGGGGCACCTCCCAGTAATATATAGAACTCCACCCCTCCCCTCCTGTCTGACTGGCCATGTGAATAACAAATCTGGATTCAACAAATCAACCATAACAACACTTGGGCAGTGTGATATCTCTATGTAATAACACAATTTGACTACAACTACAAAAACATGAAAGTGCCACTACATCTAGTAAAGTAAAGGTAAGTTTTTATATAGCGCAGTATCCAATACTCAGGATTGCTGAACGTGCTTTACACTTTACTTCCTTGACAGACCTGCTCAATCAGACACCATCTCAAATTCCCTGGGAAGCATCATCTTGCAGAGTTAAAGGAATTTACCTGAACAACTCGCTCATACAACGACAAGTTGTACTCGTTCAGTGTTTTCGTACTGAATGGCTTGAACGTCTTCACAGTGGTGGTGCGTGCTGGCACAGGCCACCTACAGACACAGCGTCCAGCAACACTCACTCAGATAAACAATATCCATCACGACCAACTGGTGTAGACTTATCTACATGTGACAGTAATATAACAAAATGATGTGGTTGCTGTTGGCTGGCAAACCGTTACTGAATATTTTCAAACCTATTCAATATTTTAAACACTTCTATCTGATCTCCTCTCAATCTCCTGTTTTCCAGTGTTGTTAAACAACATTCTTTCAGGTGCATTTCATAACTAATATTCCATAGTTTTGGTATTATTTTACTATAATACTATAATCATTCAAGTAAAAACCACATTTGATGGAATGTAAATCATAGTTTTAAACTGTGAAAACCCACAGATGACAGAGAGAAAACTGTAAATCTGTTTTTCTTTACACCCTACTTTCAGCATTTTCCTCATTTGAATTGCTGTATCTTTGGAATTAGTGTGAATATTGTATAAGCAATAATGACTTCCACTCAGAATAATTATGCTCTAAAGAAATACAACACTAAAAAACAACTTTTTTTTTAAAGATATCTCATTTTGGCATGATGGGTCAGTAATAAATGCAGCACGAGCCCATAGCATATTTCATTATTTCTAGGCCACAGCTCTGTAACACACTGGTAGCTGGCACATATGTGTGATATATTTGATTTTATATAAAACGGCAATGGCTTGTTGAAATTAACAAAGCTCCTATGGACAAGTACATATTTTAACAAAGAAATGAAGACTTACGCATCAGCTGATATGTCGAGCACATCAGCCATGTTGTGGACATATTTCATGAATGACTCAAGCACAGTGAAGTCATAACCCCTCAGTCGAATGTTCAGTTCTTCATACTCTGGAATTTCTGGCTCTGCATTCTGAAACAACATAGTTGGTATTTAAACAAGTAAGGAATTTAGGGTTTTGTCTGACAGCTGCCGTACATAGTAGAACACATTTACATGAAGCTTTTTCTTAATGACCTTGGAAGCAGGCTGGTTAACATATGTATGTCACCTTTTTTGTTGGTGAATTTAAATGCAAATGTGTTAATTCAAATATAAATGCAAATTCCATATTCCGTGATTACACTTAAATGAATTGTTTTATAAAAAAAACGGATACTAACCAACACATATGTTGTGTCTACTTCATTTGATTAACTAAGCAGTATAAACATAAAAATAAATTCAAATAATAAGTATAATAAAATGGCTGTATTTGTATCCACTGCCAAATGTTCAACATGCAAATGCACATTCAAATGGATGCTTGATTTGGAAATAAACACACAACAGTTAATCACACTACAGTGTACTGTATTAACAGCAGACTAGCAGTGATGCAATGAAATTGAGATGTAGAAATGTTACATACCACATAATCAGGGTCGTACGCAGAATAGCTTCTACTGGTGCCAAGTACTCTGTACAAAAGAAATATGGATGTTTTGTAATTATTTGATCACATGACTAATAATTACATTGAAAGTACATTATAAATCATGTATGTATATATATATATATATATATATATATATATATATATATATATATATGTACAGTGTATATATATACTATAATTATATTATACATGTAAATATATATATATATATAATTATGATTTATGATTTTGTATATACATATATATTCTTATAAATAATTAATGTAATCAGGTCCGAATGTTATCTACATTTATGGAGCTCTGTAAATATTCTTCTTCTTCTTATTATTATTATCTTCATTTGGACTCTACAATCATGTACACAACAAAACTGCAATTTTCTATGGATGTATGATTAGCATTAATATACTGCTCCTATAAAACACTGTATCACATACTGTATTAACCCCAAAACAACATGGTTAAAATCGTCATAATTTTTGTATGCAGTCATTTAACAGAAGCATTCTTTTCATTGTTTTCTTATACATATTATAATATTACTGTACTTAATGAGCAGTCACTCACCTTGTTTTGGTGGACAGCAACCTACATCTTGTTGCCGTGGAAAGTAAAAGTCTGATACCATTCTGAAAAAAATGAAATATCCTTCTTTTATACTGTTATTACCAAATACAAACCAACAAACACATATTATGGCATAAAAAGTTTAGTAAATTACAATACCTAAATGCACTCATTCCATGCCATATCCAGCATATAATTATAACATTTTGAATAACATAGTACTTCTGAAGTGTTGACGCCAAACAAGTGCCCTGATGTGTGCCAGTTTGTGCCTGTCCAGATATTCTTGTTCAAAATTATCCAGAAACAAATTGCCTTCTCATCTGAAAATATTTTATGATAGGTGTGTAGATAGACACAAATGCTGAAATCACCCTTACAAGCATTTACAATGTACATGTATGAGAGCCACCACAGAAAATATAGAAACTCATTTCCACACAGTTTGACTGTATTAAATATCTTAGGACACTTCACAATTTAAGCTAAGCCATATAATAATAATTAATTTATTATATAGCACCCCAACCAAATAATTGTGCTATACAATGGTTATTCCAATTGAGTGTTGATTCCACCGAGCACCGATCACTGGTTTTGCTAAGAAATGTCAAACAGCTAATCTAATGTATTAACATCGACCGGCATTGGCAATATTGAGAGCCCAGTTGTTACACCAAATATACAACACCAGCCTTGTCAGGGTGTTGAACCCAGGACACCGGTGTGGCTGGCTGTTATGCTAACCATTACATCTAGGCACTACAGTCTCCTATTTATTTAATATTTACTAGGTGACTTTTGAAAGTAATATTCCAGCTAATTATTAGGACCTATTCAAAATGTTTTTACCACCTTTTTTCAATGTGTATGTGTTCAGAATGTTATTCTACATTACTTCTTGTACAAAGAAGTCATAATATTATATAAATTTTTTTAATTGTGTTCTAGAGCAATTTAATGCCGTCGATTCGACATAAATAAGCTGTTATCACAGGGAGTGAGCAGTTGGTGCATGCCAGGTGCATCTGAGCTGCAAAGGCAATGTCTTGCGTGTGCATTGCAAAGTAAAAAAAAACAAATAGTAATATTTTTATCAATTTAGGCTTAAAACAACTAAATCTGCATTATACAGAATAACAATTAATGATGTAGCCTTATTTTTTGGGACATATTCGCAAATCGCAAGACATTGCCTTTGCCGTTGTGATGTGTCTGGGGTGCGCTAACTGCTCACGCCCTGTGACATCGGCTTGTTTACGTCGACTCGACGACATTAAATTGATCTAAAACAAAATTTATAAAATAATATCTTACTTCTTTGTACCGGAAATTATGTAGAATGACATTCCGAACACATACACATCCCAATAAAGTTTGTAAAACCGTTTTGAAAAGCCCTAATAATTTAGGCCAGTTACCTGGAAGATTACCACATTTGAACACTAAGCGCATGCACATTCAAGTATAGAATGGTGTGCAAGTATTAAAAAGGTATGTCCGTTTTGTATGTTGGCTGTACAAGAGCTAATGGACGGGCATGTGAGCGATGATTGGGGTAACATCGATATTTTGCGCTTACCCTGATTGGCATTGTAGTAAAATTAATTTAAAAAGAAGTGTTACATATATCTATTCTCTCGTTAATTGCTGGTGTCTTGTTTTGTTGTATAACAAACAGAGATCACTATACAGGTTGATTTTCCAGTACAAACGTGACATTGACAGCCAATGGTGTTATGCTAGGCCAGCTCAACATGCCAATCTTGTATAGTTTCGTATTGTATAAACACATCTATCTTTGTATATTTCCTGACATTTTAACATATTAAGTAGTTGTTGCAAATAATATAAATTATTTGCATATGACAATAATTGCATAGTCACAATGGCCTTTTTATACTATGTGCGACTTCTGCGCCTGCGGTTCCCTCGTAAATGGAGGGTGTCCGTACGATAATAATGTGCTTATGTTTACACATTAGAATCGGCCTCAAATTCTCCAACCGTTCGTCTGCAGCGTTAGTATAATCCATAGTTCTTTCCGAGCTTCATAGTTAATACTATATTTTAGGATGTGACATTAGTGTCCGTCGTAGGTTCTGTTTGTATAATAAGAGACGAGCTGTAAGTGTAACTGTAAGTGTAATCAAAGACTAAGTTTAGTTTTTAGTTTTTGTTGACATTTTCATTTTGATGTGAAATTTGTTGAGTGTAACTGTAAGCGGCTGTTTTCAATTTTTTCCGAGGTGCAGGTATTTACTGCAAAATTACCAACTAATTATCAGGATGTCGCCCAGGATGAATAATGGATCAAAGCAATGCCAATGACAAAGCCAAAGGTATAATAAATTATAAGCCTGAAAATGGTCTTACTGGGAATACTGCCTCAATTTAAGACTTACTATACTTGACATCAGTCATACCAAATAAATATGGCCTCCGAATAAATATTATCTCTTCTAAAAATTACATTCACCTAGCTACATCACAGGCAACATAGAAATGACAGTCCCAATATAGATTCAAATGTCCACGCCTGCACACATTTTCCTCGACTGTCCAACTATCTCTTTTATAAAACTGTACAAAGTTAGTATTTTAAAATTGCGCAACAGCCAATTTCAATAGTATTTCTGAAGCTCAAATTATTTCAATTGCAGCAACGATGTTGATAAATATCAACAATAATTATGATGTATGCAAATTCATTGTATAAATACATAGATATAATTTTAAACATATGATTTTAAACATATTCCATTCAGTCCATTGTGTCTCTCGTCTTCCAGCAGCTGAGATGGCACCAGTCCCAGGAGTTCACCGTGATGCTCCTGAGAAGTCAGCTGGTGACGCCGACACAGTAGATGATGAAGACATTCCAACATTCATCATTCCTGCAGACAATTCCTCTGATAGTGATGATGAGGAGGAAGACGTCTATGGAGGGTATCAACTTCTACCCCAAGACCCTGATAATCAGGGCAACTCCGGCGGACTTTCAGGTGCAGTGACACCTGGTGGGGATGTAGGCACTCCTGAGCTCGACGATGTCATTATGTCTGTGTTGGATGCAGGTGATTGTCCGTACACAACAGCATCTTCTTATGGAGAGGTAAGTAATCTGCTTATGCATAGATGAACAGAGGTTCTGTAGTCTGCATATAACTTTGATAACTTTTAAGTGTGATCGAATTCTGAAATATTTCACCTGAGCAGTAAATTTATAGTTCATTTTACTGTTCCATTTGTGTTTGAAAAGATGAAACAACATGGCCGATATCACTAATTATTTTTTACCTTATTTGTAACTGTTTTAGGCCTAGTTACAGTGCTTTCACACCAATGAACAAGTATTTTTCTTGGTTGTCTAAATCAGTCAATTACAGTAAGAAGCCATTTAGCAAGGCTTGAGGAGATTGTCATGTTTTCTCTATATTTTTAACCACTATTTTGGTGTCTGTGTTTCTAAATTAGGTCAATCTGGAGACCATTTCACTAACATTGTAAAGAGCTCTTCAGCCCGGTTTTACACTTTTACATAAATTTTGATCCTTAGCAATGATCTTGAATACCTAAAATCTGTCAACACCATGAGGACATTGCCACTGGTGTCATGGAAATAGTGTCACAGTAATATGTCAAAGGATAAGTGCGTTTTTGAAAAAATTAGTTAACAACGGATATTATTGAAGGATGGATTTTCATTAAGAGCTTTTTATCTTAGTGAAATGGTCCCCTGGTTTTGCAATGTGTTGGTCTGTGGCAGGTGGAGCGAGGGTCCTCAGGTCCTGCAGCCAGAGGCACAGGTACAAGTGGCCACTGTGGACATGATGAATCATCACAGAGAAAGACAATTGTAGAGCCAATGGATCACGGTCAGTGGGTTACACTAACTCCTCTTTGTAGTGGCAGGTAGATGGATGTACGGATGTGTGATCATAGTTAGCTTTTAGTCCTTTAGACTTGAAAGATTTTTTTAACACATGTCAAATCCATAAACAAATATTTCAGTGATTATTATTAAATTACCCAATGTCACTGCACAGGAACCACGATTCAAGTTCTCTGACAGTGTTTAGGTGATTCTGTGATAACATTCACTAAGTACAATTCAACTACCAGTTATTTTATTCAGCAAAGTAGAGGTTGTCTGGCATTGTGTATGCTCCTGGTCTTTTCGTCTATTTTTATATAATATTATATTCTTCAAAAGTAGACCAAAATGATAGCTAGCTAATTTGTGTAATTTTTATATTGTATTTTTTTTATGTAATTTGTGTAAAATCAGACAGACAAAGTATTGCGTTGTTTTTAAAATTTGAATGCACACATGTCTCTGCAATTACTTGAATTTGCCTGTACCTGTGTTGATGCGGCTCACTTTCCCAACTCTCTCAAAAAATTTCTTACAGCGATTCCAATGGTTGGTGGCTAAATATCAGGCCAATAATTGGACAGGGCAAGATATCAGATGAAGCCCCCAAATCTAATTACTTTTACCATACAGAAGCATTATGACCATTACTGATGCAACATGTTTAATTAATTTGTTACAGTGGTATACTAGTTGTCAACCTTTCTCTACAACGTTCTCTGTTTAGATTTCAGGGAAATGGAAAAACCTGTTGCAAACCCACTGAATTGGGATATCATTCCCTAAACTTCCATTGTCGATAATGTCTGAAAATGGACCCCGTCCTTAGATTAAAAAAAGTTGTTACTCACTGACACAGTAAAACAAAACATTCTGATAAAAACATAAAATACACATACTAAATAATAGAACGTAAATAGAACCCACAGTTAGCACTGATGTGCATTCTGATTCTTTTTCATGACCAGACCAAGCAGAGAAGGTGAAAGCAGCCATGAAAGGGTTTGTACTGCCAACGTCCAGTGTTCCACACTGGGCCAGTGTCATACCTGAGGATGAGTGGAAGGCGCGTCTGTTGGCTGACGTGCCGTCTAGAACAGGACACAAGCCAGACTCTTGTTGTCAGGCAGATACAGTCGACAAAACGTGATTCCATTAATCGAATCAGACATGTATATAAATATGTATAAAGCAGGGTTGGGTCCAAATACACATTTTGGGATCAAATACAAATAGAACTCACACTAATCAAATACAAATAGAACTCACACTAATCAAATACAAATAGAACTCACACTAATCAAATACAAATAGAACTCACACTAATCAAATACAAATAGAACTCACACTAATCAAATACAAATAGAACTCACACTAATCAAATACAAATAGAACTCACACTAATCAAATACAAATAGAACTCACACTAATCAAATACAAATAGAACTCACACTAATCAAATACAAATAGAACTCACACTAATCAAATACAAATAGAACTCACACTAATCAAATTCAAATAATGTTTTCCAATTAAAATACATTGCAATTTTTTACTCTAATACATATTTAATAAGTTGTGTTGTATTTCCAAATATGAAAAAAAAACGGTCCAAATATTAAATACAGATTTTATTACACATTTGAGGAAACCTGGCTTCTTTTGTGCTAGCCCAGGATGTTTACACAGCAGGATTCTTTGAAGCACATTCCCAGTAAAACCTGCTTTTATGGCTATGAATAGTGATAATTTTCACAGTGCTGTCTGTCCACTACATATATTGATTGACCTTACACAGGCATGAAAAACATTCTGTCTACATTGAGCCAGTCGGACTACGTGAGGCAATGCTTTGCTTTTGTTGGCAAAAAATGTATGTGTATATTTTGGTTGTATTTGCAAATACTTTCAAATGCAGACCAAACACAAATACATGCACTTTTGTGATTTTCAAATACAAATACACAAAATGTCTGTATTCAAACGTATTTGGACCCAACCCTGGTATAAACTGGAAACTTGATTAGTATCAGTCGGCACAATAGACTTATTTACATGAAGGACAATGTGAATAATCAAGGACACTTAACTCATGCTGGCAGGATACTAATCTTTGTATGGCTAATATTTCAGATCTTCAATAGTATTGCGGAGAACCCAATTTGGGGATAAGATCCTAGATGTTTTGATGTGCTTAAATGTTATACACATTATGATAGAAACCAGTTCACATAATTCAGTTTACCTGGCCAGACTAGATCACCGTGTCTATCGCCTGGTCATTTAATTTCTATGTCAGTGTTTTATTATTTATATGTAATTCTGCAGTCATAAAATCCAATATTTTTGGTTATTGCTCAGTTTTGTTCTTTATAAAATTATTATGTCTGAAATCTTTATTTATCCTCCTATAGACATAATTTGTTTTGTGCGGACTCTTCTGGACAGAAATAATGTGGTACAAAAATACCCATGTAAAAACTGATGCGCTGTATGGTGTATTTTATTGTTTTACGAAATAAGAATCCAAGATTAAAATGGTAAAACTCAGTTGAAGTGTGATGTGTGTTCTTGGGGCAGAGATATTGAGCATTAGTGGCATATCAGAACAATCCATGTAAATATCTCATAGATATACCTTATCATGGAAAGTGGCGTAATTTTTGGGAACAGGTATAGAAATTTCTTAGCTTCAATCTCGTAAACTATCTGTAGTAATTTGTTCTATTTGTTAACAGCAAACATAAGTAAACAGAGATGACTTTAATACACAACATCAAAAACAGCTTCCACATGTCCAGCAAATAAAACTACAGGCCCACAAATAAAACAGGATTTACAACTTAAACCCATATATCCCCTCCCCATGTTTAAACTGCAGGCTAATGACGCATAAATCCACACGAGTTCATATGACACAGCTTCACCATGAAAGGTAATAAACCTACTGACCCACATAAATAAAACAAGATACACAACTTAAACCCACACGTCCCCATGTTTAAACTACACAAGGACAACCCGTATAATACACATAAAACCACACCAATTCATAACTGTGTATAAACACAAGAAACCTGTGATCAGATGACAACTACACAACAATAAAGTACACAATTCATAGCGGTAGCCCTCTATGTGTGAGCATCAGTGTGGCAACTTCCACAAATCCACGTTCTGGCTTCGGGACGAGACGTTTTCCTTAAACGTATCAAACTGTACCACTCGAGAGAGGTGCACTCGCCATCAACAGAGTCACAGTTCCCTGTCACAGATCGGACACATCCACCGTGGGTTTGCCGACTTCGCCATAACAACCTCCTCCACAAGGTGCCACGCTTCACGTGTGAAGTATCTCTACTGAGACTCATCAACACTGGGATCTGTGATTGTTGCTGGAAGACATTCGAGGCAGACTTCAACGTCATCTTCCCCCAGTCAGGGTGGGGTCTCCTCTGTCCCCCACCAGCCAGCCGAGGGTGACTGAAACACCATGTTAACAACATTGAACATGTATACCCCCGGTAGTCATAGTAACAGGCTGTACCATATGAGTTATACGAAATGCTTCCATGAGAAGACGATGGTGTTTTATTGAACAGGTTTACCAGGGAGTAAAGCGTAAAGTGTTTTGCGCCATCTTAAAGACTGGATACTGCATTATATCAGAATTTACTTTTACATACAAACATAGACCAAATTATATACACTTCCAGGTTGATAGGAATTGTTTAAGAGCACTCTTGTTGTTGATTGCATCTAATATCGCTCGATCGATACATGTTAGCAATGCCTGGGACCATATTGGCTAAAACGCATAATGACACAATAGCTATAGTGTGGTATCACAACAGAATATGCATAGTCATAGTAAAAGTAATTCAGAAAGCTTAATAATGCCTTTGATGAGATCGCACCCCCTTTGTATTCGAGACTAAGTCGCTCTTATACATATGCTCTATCGCTGTGCACGCAAGCATACGTAAACAACAATACTACCACCACTAAATAGTACATTCCAAAATATATTCAATGGCAGTGTTACAGGTTCACCTCTGTTGCCTATTCACTATGCGATTTCAAAGAAACGAAACACTTCAGGTTTATAGGGGCCTACTAATAAATACAATATTAACATTCTGTTACTAAAACACTGGAAAAACAACATAAGGCATACATTGCATTTATCATCAAACTTAATTATACTAATGCCCTCAGAAGAGTATATTAATTATCAGTCTGCTAGTGTTCCTGTGTCAGTCTCATGAGGGATCTGCTGGTTCTATCCAGTCTACACTACCAATCAATTAAGTTCAGGGCTGCCATGAAGTGAACGGTAGCATGAAACAAGTTTTGCAGTTTTTGCAAGTCCTAGCCGGTTTCGCAGCTTTGTTTTTAACATGCGGAAGTTCGAGAATATTCTCTCTATTGACACAGAACCTGCAGGCAGAATGAGTAGTTTCATCGTAAGTCTGCATAATTCTTCTTCAACTTCACTGCTGGGACTCTTCAAACACTTCCACGGTCCACCAGACCGGGAGGAAGTGCAAGTCTCGCTGAAGAATGAGGGAGGGAATGGCAATGTCTTCGCCTGGAAAGCCAATGTCAGCAGAAGCAGGGTTGGGTGGTGTGTGTTCAGAAGTTGTCTGGCTGTTTCCTGCTGCTCTGCTGACAGTTTCTGGCCCATATATCTAGGATGGCGAATTTTGGCCAGAATATGACTTGGCGTCATGGCCTGATCAAATCGCGCCTGTAATTTTGCCATGCGAGTTTCTTCAAGAAACTGATTGTCAAAGAGCTCAAGCCAGACTTCGCTCACGTCAACAATGCTCGTCTGATCACCCCGTAGTAGGTCCAATGCAATCCACAAACCAATGTTGTTGATCAACCTACTGATGCGCAGCTCGATGGCATCTTCTTGCGCACAGATTGTTACCATGTATGGCTGATTTGTCAGGTAAGTTAACATGCATTCCAGCTGACTGTCCACCTGGTGGCACAAGGCAGCTGTGGTTTTACAGAACCATTGTGTTCCTCACGATTGCGAAGCTATTTATTTACTTCGTACAAAATTCTACCCACTATGATACACTTGAACTGTTCAAGTGTATTATAGCGGGTAGAATTTTTTCTGACTTGATTGACTGCTGTAGATTAACAGGCAGGCTTACTAGACTGTCTCTATCTGTCCTACTGTACCAACTAGTGGGTAGCTCTTTTCCTGCCTTGGAGGAAAGCTCATTAGACTTTTTGTTCATGAGGGGAGATCCAGGGAAACTCTTTTTATGAGCCTTGTGTTAAACGTATGAAGGAAGATGAAACCACATTTCTGAGACCCAAGATGACAGAAATACCAACATATAACTTTTAACGTTTTAGGTTATTATTTAATTTTGCATTCGACGAGTGAATATGTAATAACTTTGGATAATTATATCTTCGTATTAGTTTAAAGAGAAGTTTTCTGAGGTTTGAAGCGCCACGAACGATTATGGATGTAGCGCTATGCTAAATAAATGTATTATTGTTATTATGTCTTAGTCTTAGTTTGACCAGAAGTCAGGTCAATTGTAATCATAATTATATGTAATAAACTTGTTTCTTTCTGTTGCTAGGTTTTTTCTACTCACACTACTAACGTATGGCTGAAACAGTTAAAAAGTTACTTCAGCATATATTTACAGTGATTGTGACACTTCATTTGTGGATGAGGGCATGACTCTTCAAATGATCAATTCTTGAGAATTGTGCACCACAAGTATTACATTTGTAGGGTTTCTCCCCAGCATGGATACGGACATGTCTCTTCAAATGTCCACTTCTTGAGAATTGTGCTCCACAGGTATCACATTTGTAGGGTTTCTCCCCAGTGTGTATACGGGCATGTGCCTTGAAGTCACTACGCTGTGAAAATTGTGCTCCACATGTATCACATTTGTAGGGTTTCTCCCCAGTGTGGATGCGGACATGTCTCTTCAAATTTCCACTTATTAAGAATTGTGCTCCGCAGGTATCACATTTGTAAGGTTTCTCCCCAGTGTGTATATGGACATGTGTCTTCAAATGACCACTTCTTGAGAATTGTGCACCACAGGTACCACATTTGTAGGTTTTCTCCCCAGTGTGGATGCGGATATGTCTCTTCAAATGTCCACTTATTGAGAACTGTGCTCCACAGGTATCACATTTGTAGGGTTTCTCCCCAGTGTGGATGCGGGTATGTCTCTTCAAATTTCCACTTATTGAGAATTGTGCTCCACATGTGTCACATTTGTAGGGTTTCTCCCCAGTGTGGATGCGGGTATGTCTCTTCAAATGTCCACTTATTGAGAATTGTGCACCACAGGTATCACATTTGTAAGGTTTCTCCCCAGTGTGTATATGGACATGTGTCTTCAAATAACCACTTCTTGAGAATTGTGCTCCACAGGTATCACATTTGTAGGGTTTTTCCCCAGTGTGGATGCGGATATGTCTCTTCAAATGTCCACTCGATGAGAATTGTGCTCCACATGTATCACATTTGTAGGGTTTCTCCCCAGTGTGGATGCGGATATGTCTCTTCAAATGTCCACTCATTGAGAACTGTGCACCACAGGTATCACATTTGTAGGGTTTCTCCCCAGTATGGATGCGGACATGTCTCCTGAAATTTCTACTTATTGAGAATTGTGCTCTTCAATTCTCCACTTGATGAGAATTGTGCTCCACAGGTATCACATTTGTAGGGTTTCTTCCCAGTGTCCATACCGACATGTGATTGGAAATTACCAATTGCAGAGAAATGTACCTGACAGGTATCACATTTTACGGGCATGTGTTTTCAATTGTCCAGTTGTTGAGAATTGTGCACCAAGTTATCACATTTGTAGTGTATCTCCCCAGTAGGAGTCATTAACGTTGTCACCACTGTGAATCTGCACACATTTACAAGTTAATGTAATTAGTATGCATCGTATCAGAATTTTGTTTCGATATTGTGACAGAGATCGTGATTTAACACTGTCACACTGTAACACTCAACTAAGTACTGTCCCCACAACGTGGATTGATGTGACACTCAACTAAGTACTGTCCCCACAACGTGGACTGATGTGACACTCAACTATTGTCCCCACAACGTGGACTGATGTGACACTCAACTGCTGTCCCCACAACGTGGATTGATGTGACACTCAACTATTGTCCCCACAACGTGGATTGATGTGACACTCAACTACTGTCCCCACAACGTGGATTGATGTGACACTCAACTACTGTCCCCACAACGTGGATTGATGTGACACTCAACTATTGTCCCCACAACGTGGATTGATGTGACACTCAACTACTGTCCCCACAACGTGGATTGATGTGACACTCAACTGCTGTCCCCACAACGTGGATTGATGTGACACTCAACTACTGTCCCCACAACGTGGATTGATGTGACACTCAACTACTGTCCTCACCACGTGGATTGATGTGACACTCAACTACTGTCCTCACCACGTGGATTGATGTGACACTCAACTACTGTCCTCACAACGTGGATTGATGTGACACTCAACTACTGTCCTCACCACGTGGATTGATGTGACACTCAACTACTGTCCTCACCACGTGGATTGATGTGACACTCAACTACTGTCCTCACCACGTGGATTGATGTGACACTCAACTACTGTCCCCACAACGTGGACTGATGTGACACTCAACTACTGTCCTCACCACGTGGATTGATGTGACACTCAACTACTGTCCCCACAACGTGGATTGATGTGACACTCAACTACTGTCCCCACAACGTGGATTGATGTGACACTCAACTACTGTCCCCACAACGTGGATTGATGTGACACTCAACTATTGTCCCCACAACGTGGATTGATGTGACACTCAACTACTGTCCCCACAACGTGGATTGATGTGACACTCAACTGCTGTCCCCACAACGTGGATTGATGTGACACTCAACTACTGTCCCCACAACGTGGATTGATGTGACACTCAACTACTGTCCTCACCACGTGGATTGATGTGACACTCAACTACTGTCCTCACCACGTGGATTGATGTGACACTCAACTACTGTCCTCACAACGTGGATTGATGTGACACTCAACTACTGTCCTCACCACGTGGATTGATGTGACACTCAACTACTGTCCTCACCACGTGGATTGATGTGACACTCAACTACTGTCCCCACAACGTGGACTGATGTGACACTCAACTACTGTCCTCACCACGTGGATTGATGTGACACTCAACTACTGTCCCCACAACGTGGATTGATGTGACACTCAACTACTGTCCTCACCACGTGGATTGATGTGACACTCAACTACTGTCCTCACAACGTGGATTGATGTGACACTCAACTACTGTCCTCACCACGTGGATTGATGTGACACTCAACTACTGTCCTCACCACGTGGATTGATGTGACACTCAACTACTGTCCCCACAACGTGGACTGATGTGACACTCAACTACTGTCCTCACCACGTGGATTGATGTGACACTCAACTACTGTCCCCACAACGTGGACTGATGTGACACTCAACTACTGTCCTCACCACGTGGATTGATGTGACGCTCGAATGGTTTCCCCACCACGGGGAAGTTGATGTCACGTTCGAGTGGTGTCCCAACGACGAGAGATTTCATGTTATTTTCGAATGGTGGCCCCATCACAGGGGAGTTGAACGGAACAATGGAGACTCTTGTGATGTCACTCAATCCTGCAACACAAAATAAATGATGTTGCTCTTCCCCTGCACTGGAGGAAACCTGGCTTCCTTTTTCTTAGCCCAGGATGTTTACACAGCAGGTGACAGCAGGCTGAGCAGGATCGTTTGATGCACTTTCCTTGTGAATATCTGTCTTTATGGTTATGTACAGATAAGCTTCACTGGCTTCCCATTCATTCATTGGTGCTGTTTGACCAGTATCATTTTAGGTCTTCACAGATCTTTAAAAAAAGTGTCAAATATCTGCTTCTGAAAAATCAGTAATATGTTGTTTCTGTTCTGAATGTACTGTTATTATACGTTGCTTTTCTATAATTATATTAAACATTTATATAAATACAATTTTACTTGTTACACACAAAGTCACACATGCATCGATGCATTTAATGTTGTGGTACACTTGTAATTCCCTATTTCACTATTTTAATTAACTAGTTGCACTATTATCATATTATGATGTTGCTGTATAGATTTTAGTTTTTATGTTCATGAATTCTAATTGTTTCGTAATTGTTAAAATACATGAATAAGGAACATAAGCACTGTTGCTTGTTACATGGTATAATGTACTTAGACATGTAATTATTACGTTACTGTTGCTGATTATTATATGTACATGACATTATGTAACAATAAAGCTATTATTATTATTATATGTCAATTAAATTTTATCAGTGCTGCCTGCCCACTATTGACCGTATCACAGGTGTAAAAAACATTCTGTCTTGACTCCTGAGGCTGAGCCTGAGCCAGTTTATCGATATGTCAGGCAATGCTTTACCTTTTGTTGGCAATTTTGTATGTGTATTTGCACATTTTTCAAATATAGATCGAATATCTAATACACATACATGCCCTTTGGCTTTGTCTTTGACTTGATTTTTTTATTCCTATCATGTTCCTAAATCCTATGTCATGACTTTCGTTTCTATCATGTTATCGCTCAACCAGTCGATCAGTCTTTCAAAGACAAAAGTTCATTCTCAATCGTCCTGTGCATGGTTAGCATATTCTGAATGGTGCTTGCGGGATGACTACAACATGTAAATAATACTTACTATAGGTGATATCTAACGACGATGTAGTACTTGTAAAATACTCTTATGTCTTGTCCATGTCCTGTTTTTCAGGTGAAATCGCGTGGTAAAATATCAGTGCTTCCACCTAGCGAACATCATAGTACTCACTTTTGCCATCGAAAGAACCATAGATATGAACGAACCGTTTAACCCATAGATATAAATAGAACACCCCAGTAGAACAAGTTCGCTCAGCCGCTATCAGTTGACACATGATACTCTGAAGCCAACATGGGAGGGTGACAGCCATGCAATGCCAGGCAGAAAGCCACTGTAGGCCTTGTGTATACATAAGACTGCACCACGTTTTCTACATAATTATCACATTATTTATTGACTGACATCAGTTAGCCCGTTGGTTTAAAATGTGGGTGTCCAGGCTTTCTTGATGTATACATGTATGCATGGAACGTTATCCAAACGTTTTGGTAAACGACACACGACAATCCTGCCGTATTTTTTATATTTTATATTTATTTTATAAACAACTGTACATTTTATTTTTTACTTACTTTTGTGTTCACTCTTGAATACTTTTCATATGATATTATTACCTTGTAATAGTAAATCGTTATTTTAATTTTTATTTCATACTTGGCCTGAGAGCCAATCAGCGTCTCTACCCTAATCTGGGGAAAGGCCGCCCTGGCGGCTCGAAAATGCAGACCCAAATTTTCCCCAGGCGGGTGTGAGGGGCTTAAAAGTGCTGCCACCTCACGGAGCCTGGGTAACCGAGGCTATGTTGGTAACCGATATTTCGGTAATATGACATTTTGATAAAATGACTTTTGTTAACATGATATTTGGTAAAACCAACAAATGTTCTTTATATCTAAGGCATATTTTTTTTATAAACACTTTGCAGTTAATAATATTAATAAATAAACATTCAATATTAATAAATAAACATTCATTCATAATAAATGAATGTAACTACGGTTGTGTTTTCAGTAACAATTTAATCCACAGTCACACATGTATCTCGACAGCAAGTCGGTGTACACATGCACTACCGGGGCAATGCTTGCTGGCAAGACATGTGCAACGCCATCGTATCATGCAATTTTTCTCTGTGAACGTCACTTTATGTGTGTCTGGATTTAAATGTGTCCTGCTAGCCACTGGGTGGTTGTAGTGGTTGAACACTCTAGCCACCATGCATGCACCTCTGCTATTTGGAAGCCATGTTCCCTTCAGAGGCAAGCATACATAACCATGCCTGACTGCTGGTAGAAAGCCAAGTTCCCTGTCTGGACCATCCTAATTTATAAATGGTTTAACTGACTCACACCTCAACAGGTTAGCTCCTGATATGGCAAACTGAACTCTGATTATTTTCTGTATTTTTACCAAAATGTCCATTACCAAAATAACATGGATCCGCATAGAACATGCATACATACATAGAAAGCGATAGATATGTACAATCTACATTATTCTGCTGAACAACTTGGCTTTATTAGTAAACTGTTTTGAATTATTTTGTTTCTCACTGAAACACTAAATTGTTTGTACAGCTTAGAGTAACAGATTATTAAAGGACTTTAAGCTGTACAAACAATTTAGTCTGATTGCATGCAGACTCATTGCCACATTGGAGAGTAACTGTGGCGCCATTGTGATGCCAGCGACCTCTTTTGATTGTAGTTACACTATTAACGCCGGAAAGCGCCACTGATGAGACCATTCCTGTTACTTTTTTTGAGCTAGTAATATAATACAGCGTTATACAAATAACATTGCTTCAACTACTGTGCTACCAAAGTATATAAGATTACAACTGCCCTTTCAACAATTACATAGAAAACATTACAAACAGTTTTACCTCTATAAATGTTGCGTTCTTTTACTTTGTTAGTTGCATAAATACAATGTTACTATGTTTGTTGCGTCTGTAGGAGTCATTTTGATTAGTTATCTATCTACCAATCAAACATACGGGTTTTGTGGTGTTGTGAAGCTCTGACATATCCCCGAACATGCGAAGCATAGCAAGTTTTCCATCCTGGTCCTACAAGACCCACATAAACCTATTTGGATATCGGGATATCTATATATTGAGCGTGACTACCACTAGGTTTTGCGAAATTCAAGTGTTGTCTTAGTGAAAGCTGTTTGACATGTATCAGTGAAGGTTTGTGACTTAAAGTGAACCACTCTATCGGCGAGACCGCTGATTGGCTGCCTAATAGTGTCACGGGATGTCAACAACCAAGGTCAAAATATTCTTGCTGCCCGATTAACTGGTCTATTAAATCTAATAGTTTTTGAACTAATCCAACACTGAAGTAATTAACACGCGACGATTATTCGTAGACAAATATCCACCAATGTATATAGCAGTGTTGAGTCCAAAAACAGATATTGGAATCAAATACAAATATAACTTACCCTAAATAAATACATTGCTTTGAATAGTTCAATTGAAATACAAATTTCCAATTCAAATACACTGCAATTTGTATTCAAACACGATTCAAGTACATTGCCGTTTTTTAAATCTGATTCAAAAGTGGCACGTTTCCATTATTAGTCCATTTGCCATTTTGTGAACCTATTAATTTTCTATAGTATAAGGTTTTATGGTGGATTTGTCATCGCATGCGGTCACTGATGAAATCCCGTTGGGTTATCATTCCGACAACCTTGGGGAACATTTTGTATGTGTAAATTAGTGCCTCCATTATAAAAGAATCTATTTAATTCAATATTGTCGAAAGTATGCGTGATCGATACTGTCACAAAAATGGAGTCCATACCTATGTTTTCAGGGTCAATAATTAGAATGAACACTATTTGGAACCATTACCATATATATTTATTACGAATAATTATGCAAATTAACCACCGCCATTGTCGCAAAACCTAGTTTCTTCAATATATCTGACAGTATGCACGATAATGAGCTAAAGGTTGTGTCTACAATCACATTTTCATGGGCAAGGATTATGATAAAGACAGCGTAATAGTTATAATATGCATATTTTTATTTTATGCCAATTAGCCAATAGCATCATTACCGAAAAACGTTTTTGCTTCAAAATATTTTCCGATTTGCATGATAATGTCACAGAAATGGTGTACATAGATACATATTCACAGTCAATGATAACGATATACCTATCAGCAAATGCAATATGATTAATTTATTGTCAAATAAATGTTGTTTCATCTAACAATTAATGTATCTCCAAAGTTAATTTACCTTTATCAAAAGAACATAGACATTCTGCTGTGATGAAACCCAGTACAATAGCAATACATTTTATGCATGCCATTATAAGTTTTCGAATTAAGCTCCATTTCTTGAGCGGGCAACAACGAAACATCACAGTCTGCTACTCAGACTCGTACTCTGCTTGTTCGTTTCCATGCTTTTGTGCATCGTCCCTCTTTGTGCATGCACAATGCACAATAGGCAGTGCATGACACGTTATTTTTGTGGCAGTTACAACTCTCAGTGCTGCATGCTTTCCCCTCTGATTTGCAGCCACAGTTTATGACATCAATGAGACCATGGGAAGCGAGAAGATCAGAGTCAACGCAGGGTGACTGAACACCGCTCTTCACCTCGCAACCAAACCGTGTGATGTCCACCTATGGAGGTTCTTGCTGATCAGCTGCCTTCCACGGCATCATGTGAAGATGTGCTCTGCGGACACGGAGATATAGGTTCGCTTCCGTGTGAGGTAATGCCATGATGCGCATAGGCTTTCCCGTCTTCCTACAGTAAATCCTGTAACCTGCGTCACTCATCGTGGTTCCTAGTGGCTGACCATATAAGGCTGCGGAGAACGTTTGACCTGTTTTCATAAGGTCTGAACGTGTGGCATCTTCTTCACCCAGCACCTGGTACAATCAGGAAAATCACCTGCCTGAAAGTATTCAGTGCACTGATTTTAACCTGATTAAAGGGGTAGGACACAGTACCGCATCCACTAAGAACATTAGCTGCTAATACTTAGGACCCAGCACGGTACAGGTCGCGTTGATGTGCACAACCACACCATTCCATCGCTCCATCTGCACACTACAGTACAATTGCATTTTCCAAACCCAGTATACTAACATCACAAAGACACCAGTATCATCACTGAGGATTCCGATTATATCCTTACGCTGGCGTTTAATGTAGTGTAAGGGTTATCCGCCAGATGGTGTTAGCTGTTAAAGTAGTGATGTCCCAACGCAAGTTTTTTACTGTCTAACCCTAGTTAGTGGTTGGTGTGTCCGCTATATGGCGGTGTCGTTTAATTTTGTGTTAGGATTATGCGCCAGATGGGGTTAGCGTCTAGCGTAGTGAGGTCGCAACCGCATATTTGGTCACAAACCAACATATTTCTACATTTCGTTGGGAAGTTACGATAATGACTTAGTAAAATACGAATACTTGACATCATTATCAAATCAAAATGTTAAGTTATGTTATAGCTGTGGTCGAAACCACCATTTCCCCGGAAGGTGTGTTTTGTACGTGAGAGGAAGCGTCCTTTTTATGGAAGTTACGAGTTTGCACGTGACCGGAAGCGGCATTTTTACGGAAGTTATGTTTTACGCTTAGCCCCCATTTTGGCAGAAGTTATGATACGAATATGATCGGAAGTGGAAAGATTCCTCTTTCTATCTCGTTGAGTCGCTAATGTTACGAAATTACCACGTTGACTATAGCAAAATACGAATATTTGCCAACATTATGGCCTCGGAACAGAACATATGTTTTATACCATGAGAATATACGTATATTAACTGCAACGAAATGTACATAATAACAATTAGCAACGTCTTGGGTCGTAGTCCTGCCATTTATTTTCTGTATAGTTGTTTTTGTTTAGTAACCATTTTCCAGCAGTATTCATTAGCGTCGATCGCCCAAGTCTAGCATCATATCAATGGGCAGCGGAAATAAGATGGTTGAGTTTTTCTCGGCCGAGATTTGTGTCAACGTCTGCAGGTATCGAAGCTGCAGCGCCGAAGGACATTCACCGATGACGTCAGCTGCCTCCCTGAGAGCACGTGATGCGTTATGCTCTCCTTCTGATGCGATCACCTGAAATATGTCATCCAGTCACTCACCAAGTCACACATTCACTCACCCACCCTCCCGCTCACCCGCTCATTCATTCGTTTATTCATTCTTACACTCACGGCTTTACTGACAATTATTCCGTCACAAACACATTTTTTTCACCAACTCTACTAGCTGATGGTTAGTAGTTATCTTCTTTCTCGCAGACAACCTACACATATTGCACCGACATTATTAGTTCGTGCCCACTTTATATTAACCGATTAGGAAAACATTAGGACACGAAAACG
>OZ024856.1:3820200-3842700 GCA_964017155.1 Oasisia sp. SBJ-2009 | reverse complement strand
TTCTTGCCGAGGAAGTTGCGCAGTGTCGTCTGCGACAGAAGATGCGTCGACTTGGCCGCGTTCTCGATGTTAACCACAGACATCATCGGGTCGAAGATTCGATAGTAGACTACAGCGTCTACGGCGACCGTCACAGAGTCTCTCGTCAGTATCTGTAGGTAAGAAGTCTTTGTTTCGCCATTGCCATCTGTATATCTAGTTGCCTACTTTGTCAAACAATCACCTATCCAAGAACCTTTGTAACGAATTTAACATATTACGTTTGGGTGATGTAACAAGATGTCAATGGTTATCAGCACAGCAGCTAAATATTAATTTAATTTACACAGAGTTTATGACAAAAGAGCATTCGCGATGTTTGATGGAATAGGAATATTTTCCTCTTCAAACAGAGATACCCAAATCAGCTACTGTAACGAGTCGTGAAGAGGCAATAGCAAAATGTTACTTTATTTGGCCTAAAACCATAGAGTAAATCGACGAATATTTGCAAACTGACTCTAAATGAATAGGATTAATGTCAGACCGTGGCACAATAATACTAACCAATGTAATGTTGATAATTAGTTAGAATTTTACTTAACGTTATTGTATATCTTTTAAACAAAATAGGAACTAACGACTATAATAATCCACTGTTTTGGTCTATTCGTTTTAGTTTATAATCACAACATAAGTTTCATCCTAAAAAAACGTTTCCATAAATTACCATTCCGTACGAACGGAATTTGTTTAGTATTTAACGATTCGAGGACTCGACTAATGCTCGATGGTTAAACGTACAACTTGCCTCTTGTGGAGGTACGTCCAACGACTTGGTGCGGACATCAACTTTAGTGATGGTGTCGATAAGAGGGTTAACATATACCAAACCTAGAAGTAAACACATAATTATGCATAGTTGTGTACATGGCCGAAATTTCAAAACAGGACACAAATAATGGCCATTTATATCAAATGTGTATCTACTAAACCATGTCTATGCCAATGATTACCGACCTGACGAACGGGTATAATCGACGAATTTGCGTTTTATTAAACACGCCGTTTTTCTTGATACTTATATTGATATGTGTCCAACTGTGCATACGAAATAGTAAAACAGAATAGTATGTAGCTATTTCCAAATTGTGTCCATATCAATCGTAAATTGCATTAGTACTGTGATGTGCCCCGTGGGTTGCTGTGACAAGGTCGTATCGATGCGCCGTCCTACCTGGTCCTTTTACACGACCTTGCACGCGGCCCAGGCGGAATACAATGGCTCTCTCGTATGCGTACACCACATGTAAACAAATCGACACAACTGCAACACCAATATAATCGACACATGCATCTACTGACTGAGTGTTTTGTACGCTTACCGCAATTCCTTATTTAAGATTAACTAAAAGGCAACATTGAATGCAATCTCTATACAAATTGAGGAGTCAACTAAAATAATTAATTATTACGTGCCGGCGAAGATAAAAACATAAACTTTGTTTTCTAGGTGTCGTGTCGCAAAGATTAAAGTGTGTTAGAAATTGCAGTCATTTAGTTTGTTTTACGATTTTAATACCTTTGACAAATGACGCTGATCTTAATATTTCAAACATATTGGCTGAACCGAGATAAAACACTTTTGATATACTTAATTAACGACAATTAGTCTTCTTGGCGACATGTGTAGAATTTGATCTATACATTTTAATAATTGTGATATATATATATATATATATATATATATATATATATATATATATATATATACGTATGTATATATTATATATATATATATATATATATATATATATATATATATACGTATGTATATATATATATATATATATACGTATGTATATATATATATATATATATATATATATATATATATATATATATAGTGGATATTTTAAAAGACAACAATTAAAATAAAGGTGCCGTACCTCAAAACATACGAAGATGCTGAGAGGGAAGGTGATGACGATGACGAGGGCAGCAAGAAACGTTAAGACGTTCGTGCTGATGTCGGAGGAGCCAGCATCCGTGCTGCGTTGCTGGTATGTCATACCTACATAAACACAGTGATAAATGTATACATAGAAACACACACACGCACACGCACACGCACACGCACACGCACACGCACACGCACACGCACACGCACACGCACACGCACACGCACACGCACACGCACACGAACACGCACACACACAGACAGACAGACAGACAGACAGACACTCACACACTCGCACACGCACACGCACACGCACACGCACACGCACACGCACACGCACACGCACACGCACACGCACACGCACACGCACACGCACACGCACACGCACACGCACACGCACACGCACACGCACACTCGACGTTACTCTACTGCAGCATCCTTGTTTAAAATAATAATAAAGTATCCCCAAAAGGTGTACCTACCAGTAAGCGATGGTGACGGCATGATCAGGCTATGTATGACTTCGTGACTATCTATGACTTCGTGACATTGCGTTAGCTGAACTTGAAGAAACCGCCACTGATCTAATTAAATATAATGAAAGTCACATGGTGTACATTATTCATCATTCGACTTACAAACCGGAAACTGATTAATGACCAGTACCCGTATTTCCCTTTCATTTTCTGACGTAATCATCGGCGTTACGCTATGACGTTATAGCAGCGGTGTCACGTTTAATTTGTTCCGAGCGTTAAATAATATCCTTTTGACGTTTCTGCTCATGCGCGATAAATGTAAAATCATCAATGTGCAGCGAAACACAAAAGCATTTATGGCATGAATACTACGGGCTGTTCGTTAACTCCTCAGCCGAGATTACTACGAAGAGTTGTTTAACGTTTCGTTCAATTCATTAAACTATTACGTTTGTTTAAACATAGATAAATATATCGAGGGATCGCCGGCTCGTGACGTCATCCTGAATTTAAGGCTGATGATGTCCATCGCGCTGCAGTGCCCTCACCGGGAGGCATAGAACATTCGTGAGGAAAGCATCGATGTATAGTGGGATACTACAACAATAATCAGAAATCTAAAAGAACAGAGATTAGTTATATTTCAAAAGACATGATTTGGTAACAGCACGGCTCATGTTGAGGTCCTTACTGATTCATCCATAACTCTATTAAATAAATACACATTCAGCCAAATGCGTGCAAATAAACAGTTTGAAAGTTGCTTTTGATGAAGTGCTACAGACAAAAGAAAAATCCCGTTAAAGACACCTGTGAACTTAATATCCGTGCGTCCTATTTGCACTGTGTGGAGCACTGTGTTTTCGCCTTGGCTTTACGGTCAGAACGTACAGATACAGCAATGCATTGAATGTCATTTGGAAAACTAGCAACACATTACTTGTAAAACTAACATGTCCAGGTGTTTTTATTATACTATACTGTTTCATATTTGTGATAAGTTCCAGGAAAACCAATTCTGCCTCCAAGATAGTGTCACAACAAATCCAAAATCTAACAAAACACACGCCGTTCATTGTTGTGTGTTGCGAGTGATATATACATGGTGATGGAACGTGTCATCGGCACGAAAATAAATATTTGCAGACAACAACAGCAGGTTCTCGAAAATACATTTGTATTGTTCACTATACCGTGAATAATTCTAATTACAAAGTGACAGTGCTTCTATTTGTGTAGCTTCACACAATACGTCGACAGTAATGAGTAAAACAAAAAATAAGAAACACAATCCTTACTTACTGTTTTAGGAAATATTGATTTGCTACACTATGCAGTTCAACTACACTGTACAGATCTATCATGGAAAGGTTATTGGGTGTACACGGAATGAAACGAAATCACTCTATTTTGGCAATGTTGTCTGGAATGAAACCATTGATAATTGTTATTGAATAGCAGTAACTTGTATTTCTGTAATATACTTCTCACAATAAAGGTATCTTTGAAGTGTGAAAACGGCATTTGTAAACATCTGATTGGTCTATATCCCATTAATACATTCATTCTTCATTCAGACAGTATTTCGCAAGGCTTTCGGCTTCTTTGTGACTTGGTCTGATATAGATATTTCTCTACAAGCTGTCTGCACTTGGCATAGCATCTAAAAAGAAACAAGGATATGTATGAACACAGGCTCTTGTGACTTCACAATGACATCATGAAAATGTGTACATGCATAAAACAGTTGTTGCAAACACAATCACCATAACACTGCAAAGAGTGATTACTGAAGAAGGAAAAATACTACAAATAGTTTCACAAAACACAAAGGAAGAAATCATAACATCTTTTCGCTCGCATAAACCTCTAGTCTGTCAATATCAGTATAATTGTATATAATTCACCCTCTCATTTAATGATTATGATTAACAACTGAAAGACACTGCTCAGTGATAATTATTACAAGAGAATTTCTTCGATCGACACAAAACAAAATCACCAACGTAACATACAAAGTTTGCTCCTGCTCTACTTCTGCTAAGCCTAAAATTGATCCTGATGAGCTCCTCCATGACCTTAAATATAATGAATGATGAGTATCCAGTCAAGTGTGGGGTAAAAATAAGAAATTATATCCGGTCGACAAAGGCACCTACGTCACTGAATTAAAACGTTGACGTCAAATATACCGGAAATAGAAGTTCAGGAAATTGGCAAAACTGTTTTCCTCTTATTCCTGGGATCGCTGGATACTTCCGTTTGTTACCGTCAGTATGCTGGTTTTCTCTGTTGTTATTAAAATGCAATTTTGTTCGTGTTATGCTCTTGTATTAGACAAGACATACATTAGTGACGTTCTTGATATTTTAGAAGTCTCGATTTGTTTTCTAAGGGAACAATGCGTATATCTTGAAACAAGATCGATATGCCTATTAAGACGACGCGTGTTACTTAAACAGTAACCACAATAATAACTTAAAATAAAATCGTCGTTAACACCTACTTATTCAGCATTATTATCTATATTACATGATTGTTAGTCATTACACATGGAAAGTGGTAATTCATAAACTTGTATTACCACGCTAATGCTGTATATTTTGCGTGCATAGCCTCTACAGTCTACAATACCTATTTGCCGACGATAGTATCGATCTAAGTGAAACTGGCGTTTGAATAAGCGGCGATAATAATTATTGCATGGAACCTGACTTTTGTGACCAAAATATTATTTTTAGTTCATCGTTTTGATTGTGTCTTTCGCGTATTTTACCAACGTTAAGTATTCGTTGTCGCATCAACATTAGTAGTAAAGTAACATCATCAATATAACTATATATATTACACTACTACTACTACTACTAATAATAATAATAATAACAATAACAACAACAATAATATGAATACATTATTTATTACACGTGTTGTTATACTACTGCTAATACAACACGAACAAGACCCGCTCTATTTGTGTAGCCTCGATTCATCGATGTTCCCTATTGAGTAATGCAATAACACATGAAGTCACGTGAAGTCTTGACATGGAAGATAAAGATTAACTGACATACATTTAATCAAAACGTTCATACCGACAATGTTTACAACGATCTGGTAGCATTTATAATGCTTGGAAAATAATTATATACAGTGAACATAGAGTAAAGAAAATGTAAACGAATTAAAAGTAAACTAGCAACACCTTCAGAGCTGTAAGTACCATTTACAAATACACGTACTTCAGCAACACAATCACTAATTGTGGCAAGATAGAGGGACCAAAATGCCTAAACGATAACATGGTGTCGTGATATATCTTTGTGCTAAATTAAAAACTTCTCCAACACAAAATGCACCATCATCATCATTGTACAGCCGTAGTGTCCTGTGGTTGGACGAAGGCCTCAGCATGCTGTTTCCAGATCTGCCTATCTTGTGCTATCCTCTGTCAGAAGGTGTCTGATGATGATACGCGATGTCCATGAGTTATCGAATGGTCTCTTCAAGCAGGTTCCTTAGTTAGCCTTGAAGATGTCGCGGTACTTGGCGAAAGGTGTCGAGCCAACTGCAATTCTTCTTTGAATCACTTTTACTTGGTATTAGCAATGCTATTAAGCTATAATAGTTTCAGTAGTAAGTTTAATCTTGGATTGCCCATTCAAAGTACAGTTTGTGTTACATACTCCGATGTTCCTATGCTATGTAAAAATGTAGAAAATACACCAAACTACTTCAATTAATTGGTATCTAGATAGTTCAGGGATGTAACGTGGCAGGCTTGTGTCCATCTCCAAAGGAACTATCCACTCAACCCGATGACATCAGACATGCCACATGATACGGATTACCCGTGATGTGAAGTGATACGGCCGTACTCCATTTTGATACGGATTTTAGCTAAATTTATGGAGACATTATTTTTAACCAATGTCCTTGTATATGTAGCGAAAGGACAATGCATTTATGTTATAAATACTACGGGTTGTTCGTTAGGATGTATATAACCTCTCTCAGGCTCTCTGCAAAGATATTTGTCGCAAATTAACACGAGGCAAACAAGTTTTTAGGCATATTTTGATAGCAAGCGTAAATCACGTGACACTAGTGCGCCATAATCCGTGACAGTGATTGATAAGAAACGTAATATTTTATTGCATTGAACGATATTTCAAGAAACTCTCCACAGAAATCATCATAGGAGAGATAACGAACAGCCCGTGGCATTTACACTGACAATGCTTTGTTGTTTCGCTGGACATTGATGATTTTACATTTATTGCACATGCGCAGTAACGTCAATCGGAACGTTTTTAATGACCGGAAAAATGTAAGCGCAACAACGCGCGAACTTCTGAAATAAATTGTTATTATTTGATGACACTGTTTGTTTTGCGGTACGCAGTTTAAACGTGCTGAAGTGAACTAAAACGTCGCTAATTTTCCAGTTAACTGGCCTAAATTATTAGGGCGTTTTCAAAACCGTTTTACTACGTTTTTTCGATGTGTATGTGTTTGGAATGTCATTCTGCATCACACCCGCTAACACGAAGTCGGGTATCATTTAAAAAAATTGTGTTTTATATCAATTTAATGTCGTCGAGTCGCCGGAAATAAGCCGATGTCACTGGGCGTGAGCAATACATAGCGCTTCCCAGACGTATCACGACGGCAAAGCCAGAGCCAAGGCGATGTCTTGCAATTTGCGAATATGTCCCCAAACCTAAGGCTATATCTTTTTAAATATGGCTAACTATTTTGTTCGACTTTGCAATGCACACGCTAGACATCGCCTTTGACAACTCCGGGGTTTGAAGCCTCGATGTATCTGGGCTGCGCTAACTGTCCGCGCCTTGTGACATCGGCTTATTTTCGTCGACTCGACGGCATTAACTTGATATAAAACACAATTAAAAAAATGCATTGTGGTGCAGACTGCATTGTGGTGCAGACTGACATTCTAAACACATACACATACTTTTTGAAAAGGCCTTAATAACTTAGGCCAGTTAATTGGAAGATCTGATTAGTGATACGGATTGATACGGATTCTTACATAATTGTAGGTCAAAAATACGGATTGCCATCCAAAAAATGTGGCATGTCTGTGACAAGCAACGGCGCCGAGTGACCGACGAGACAATTGCGACAGATGGTATGATTCTTTTTAATATAATAATTATAGTTACGTTTGTCGTGCATGCGTGCCCATTAAATACCTGTTTTGAGCTGTTATTTCCATAATACATACTGCAGTGAACACACATGACTGCCTTTCCGTTGTACTCATCTGTACGCCGAAGTGTTAACTGTATCAAAAGTAGGTTAACATTTGTCGGCTGTCCTTGTAATAGTCCCAGTATTATTGTCTTGTTGAATGTCCAGACATAACTGTGTAGACATTGACCGCGTTGTTATTTATGCAGGTGTCATATAACAATGTGTATGTACTGGTGGTATGTTGCATTGTGTTTGTTAATCCCGTGTCTGTGTGTGCGTGCGTGCGTGTGTGCATGCGTGCGTGGTGTGTGTGTCTGTGTGACGCATAATATATCATATATATAACAAGGTTTGAAAACATAAGACAACGCTCTGATGGCACTGCACCTCATTATGGCTCTGTAGGAATAATATACCACTGCGTTTCTGAAGGCATAGTGGTTGTATAATGTATAATGTATGATTGTGTTGGTAAATGTATCAAATACGGTGTAACTTGTGTAGGTGTACGATACAAGGGTTTCGAAGACTCCGATTCGTCAGACCTGGCTGCGATCTTCTTCCTTTGTGTTTACCTTATGGCCATCATCCTCACATTTCCTTTCACGATCTGGCTGTGTTTCCAGGTAAGCTATTCCTGAGCTGTACTAATTTCGAAATCAAACCAGACCGCATTAGCATTTTTCGCCACTTGGCGAGAACATAGCTGGACAATTTTGCCATTATCTAATCACTAATTTGATTCCCCGATATCACTGGTGTTCATAGATGACATGCCTATGCTTCTAGTCCATCACAGTGGTGTTAATAATTGTGTACACAAACGCTTATAACGTAGTTGACAATGTCGTGAACGCGATGATATGAGCGCGTGATCTCATCGTGTCATCATGAATTGTTTACATTAAGGTAACTAATTGACATGTATATCACGATTCTACCTTTTCCAATGATAAAACATAGCCGCAAGGCACCTAGCTATTACTGAAATGCCAAACGAATGCGCCCTGGTTCGTAACGTAACTAACACTCTGACACAAGAATCCCAGTGGGTCAGCGTCAGAACAATCTAAACCAGTATATATCTAGACTTTGACCTTGACCAGTAACGTAATCAAGCGTTACATCATGAATGAGCTAAACCGTTGTCACTCACAGATCGTCCCAGAATACAAGAGAGCCGTTGTGTTCCGCATGGGCCGCCTGAAGACGGGACTGAGCGGCCCAGGTAAACATGAAACACGACATACACTGTCATTCAGCTGTCACACTGAGTCGGATGATGCTGAGGCTCGGATCAATCACGTTTGGCGTTACTGTTTGGAAGAATGAGAATCTTAATCCGTTGAACATTATATGGCAACCTTAATTGTTCAATCGCCATAGCTTTCTGGCGTACCAATCAACCTGTTGACAACATAAATCGTTTATTGATTCTGAGATCGATTATCCCTTTTGTATTGATACGCCTTTGAACTCGGTTTTAAGGATTTCGTCTTAATGAAGTTGTAGTAATATTACTACTAGTACTATTAATACTACTACTACAATTACTACAACAACAGCAACAACAGCAACAGCAACAGCAACAGCAACAGCAACAGCAACAGCAACAGCAACAACAACAACAACAACAACAACAACAACAACAATAACAACAACTACTACTACTACTACTACTACTACTACTACTACCACTACCACTACCACTACCACTACCACTACCACTACCACTACCACTACCACTACCACTACCACTACCACTACCACTACCACTACCACTACCACTACCACTACCACTACCACTACCACTACTACTACTACTACTTCTCTCTGCTGTGAGAGTGATGTCCAGGAGTCGATCTTTATGTCTCTCAGCTTCAGGTTTCTCATGATGGTATCTTTGAACCGGAGACGAGGGCGCCCTCTCTTTCTGTGACCAGAAGACAGTTGGGAGTAGAGAACCTGCTTCGGTAGCCTGCCTGATGACATCCTCATCAGGTGTCCAGTCCACCGGAGATTCTTTCTGATCAGAAGATCTTCCATAGATGGCAGCCCTGTCCGTTCGAGTATTTCCTTGTTTGTCACTTTGTCCATCCAGGTTATCCTCATGATCGAACGCAGATGTCGCATCATGAAGGCATGCAACTTTTTCACCTGTCGTCTGTACACTGTCCAGGCCTCGGCTCCGTATAGGAGGGTGGACAGCACAATTGCACGGTATATCTTGCCTTTAACCCGCATGGACACATGGTGGTTGTTCCAGAGTCTCTGGCGTAGTCGGCCGAAAGATGCACTAGCCTTGGCCATCCTCCTCTGTATTTCATCGTCAATGCATCCGTCACTTGATATAGTGCTTCCGAGGTAGGTGAATTCCATAACAGAGTTCAGCTTGTTTCCATCAACCATGATATCCTCCTCTCGGGTTCTTGTAGAGTTGGGTTGGTACAGCACCTCGGTCTTCTTGATGTTAATCTTCAGGCCGAACTTCTTTGACGCATTGGAAAAAGCATCCACTATTTTCTGCATCTCTTCAGCAGAGTGTGCAACCAGTGCACTGTCATCTGCGAATAGCAGCTCCCTCATCAGTATCCGTGTAGTCTTGGTCTTCGCTCTGAAGTGTGCGACGTTGAATAGGTCAGCGCTCTGTCTGGACTGTATGTAGATGCCATCCCCCATGTCTCGGAAAGCATTGTCGAGCATTGTTGATAGGAAGATGGAAAAGAGCGTGGGCGCCAGTACACAGCCTTGCTTGACCCCATTTGTGACCCTGAACGATTCCGAGACTTCCCCTCCAACATTAACAGTCGCCATCATTCCGGTATGTAGTGCCTCGATCATTGTTGTGAACTTCTCTGGGCAGCCATACTTCTTCAGTAGCTGCCATAGTCCGGTCCTCCCAACTGTATCGAACGCCTTACTGAAGTCGACAAATACCATGTACAGTGGTCGGTCCTGCTCAATGCACTTTTCTTGTAGTTGTCGGAGACAAAATATCATATCCACGGTGCTCCGGTTACCTCTGAAGCCACATTGTGTCTCCGGAACTACCTCTGGTGTTAGGTGGGTAGATAGTCTGTTGAGGAGGATCCTGGCGAAGATCTTGCCTGCTATGGAAAGAAGAGAGATTCCTCTATAGTTCCCACAGTCTGTTCGATCACCTTTCTTGTAGATGGTTATAATGCTTGCATCCTTCCATGCTTGTGGTACAGAACCCATCTCCCAGGCATTGGTGATTAGTTGGTGCAGTCTGCTGAACAGATTGTCTCCTCCATGCTTCCATACTTCTGCAGCAATTCCATCTCCTCCAGGTGCTTTGCCATCTTTCAGGCTGGCGATTGCTCTAGCCATCTCATCCATAGTTGGAATCTCATCAAGGCTTGTCTTGGTAATGCGCTGCGGGATGTTGTCCAGAGCTTCGTGATCTATGTCGCCAGGGACGTTGAGTAGCTTCTGGAAGTGTTCACTCCATCTTGCCACAACTCTCTTGCTGTCAGAGAAGCTTTCCATTCCGTCTGTTGATTTTAGTTGAACAGGTCCCTTCTTTTTGGGTCCCCACACTTCCTTCAGTCCATTGTAGAAGCCCTTCATGTTGTTACTGTCGGCAGCTCTCTGCAGCTCCACTGCTTTCCTTTCCCACCAGTCCGACTTCAGTGCACGGGTGTGTTTTTGTAGCAGTCTGCAAGCATCTTTGTATGCTGCAGTGGTGGATCTAGTGCTCCTGATTTGCAACACTCTCTGGTGGGCTTGATCTCTTCTGCTCATAAGAGTCTGTAGCTCCTGGTCGTTGGGGTCGAATCAGTCCTGGTGTTTTCTGTCTGGCTTGCCAAGATATGTATTGGCTGTGTTGTACACAACCTGCTGCAGAGCTGCCCATTCCGCGTCTGGTGTTGAGTTTTCTACATTTCATGGAAGCTGCTAGCAAAAACTGTTGAAGTACCGCTGGCTTTTGCAAGTTACTAGCGACACTCTCTCGGGGAACAAATAGAGGTCTCACACCGGCAAGAACATGTCAAGACAGGCGCAAACTATTTGTCTCTGCAGTGGCTGGTCGAGAGATGTTTGGAGTTCCATACACCAACCGCCCTTGATACTGCCACAGTGACATGGTTTTCTGTTTAGGGTTTGCTCCCTTAGCCTTCGGTTCTGACAAGAACCTATACCACAAGGCAGTGGTTTACAACTCTGCATGGCAGGGGCGTCAAACTCCCTGAGGTATTGCAATACCTGAGGTACTGCAATACCTGCATACCGTGACAGTTATTCACGCATACAAGAAAGGAGAAGCCAGTAATGACGTAAAATTAATACATGTTTACCCTCAGGTCTGATTTTCTTCGTGCCGTGTATTGACGCAGTAATCCTGGTAGACGTGCGTACTGTGGTGCTCAGGGTACCACCAATGAAGGCAAGTTGTCGTTTTAATATTAATTTCATAAATATGAAACATTTATATTTCAGCATCCAGCGCATCGTCGAATAAAAACTGTATGTATAAAAATATGTTGTTCGTCTAAGATTTTTTTTTAGAACACAACTGGTTTCATATGCAGTCCATTCGGTTAAAACATCGTACTAGTGTATGACACTCCTATTTAATGCTATATTATAATGCATATACTCACCTTAGAGATACACATTCACGCACGCATGCACGCATACACATACAATTTAACCATACACTAGCCCTTATTATGTCAACCCTAGCAATCTCTATGTATCAATCGTTATGTCAAATTCATTTTCAAATCGCTATAGCGAAACACCAGTTGCTGCATCAAGACCAATGATGGTTACACAGACATGTTGACCACAGATCATAGATATAAATAGAACACGCCACTACTACAAGATCGCTTGGCCACTATCAGTTGACACATGATACTTTGAAGTCAACATGGCTGGTGACAGCCAGGCTATAGCACGGCAGAAAGGCCACTACAGTCACTGTATATACATAGGACTGCACCAAATTTTCTACATAATTATCACGTTATTTATTTACTGACATCAGTTAGCCAGTGTTGTTTAATTGTGTACAATGTGCTCAAACAGTTGCCTCTCTGATATGCCAGTATGAAACAAATCAACAGGCTTATACTTAGTATACAGTGTCTCGCTTTGTGAGGGGTTAGGGTACAGCTTAGTACTATTTAATTTGTTATTCTACCAGACCCACAATTGTTGTGGTGTTTTACAAAAAAGTCATTTAAAAATCAACCAACTGAAGTGCGTCCTCCAAAGACATTGGAGAGAACACCCACACCTATAAAATTAATTACAATTTTACAGATTAAAAAACAGACCATGCAAAGTAGATGAGAGAATAGGGAAAACAACAACAAAACAGAGCTGCCAACATTACTAACAACAACAGTAGTAGAAAAGGTAGAAAAGTAGTAATATTAAGATAGTGTCAATAGTAATAACAATAAATAAATAAAATTAGACAAAATACAACAAAACAGCAGGGATGTAACAGGTTTCCTTAAAATGACCACAGTTTCACTTTGCTTGGCATTCAGGTATTTTTTTCCATCTGGAAATCTCCAGAAGGCAGTATCCTTTATCAATAATTAGTAGTCATAAAATAGTACAATATTATAATTAGGCTATTAGATTAATATAAAATATGTCACTCACACTACGACTATGCACTGTAATATTATTAAAAATCGGTTTGGTACATAATTCATCCAACATGTATTATTGTTGATCAATTTTCATATGACTGTAATGTCTTAAAACCATTCATTTCCTAAATTAATGGCAGTGGAACATACATATGTTCGCAGACTATAACCTAAGCTATATATTGTATAACTGAGATTCTCACATGTGGAAAGAGACTCTGGATCCTGTTTTCTGTCGGTTGGTACAGTTGTACGCTACACATGAAATAACCATACTTGCTAGTTCACAATGACTGTTGTAGCCAGCATGTCCCCAAATGGATTAACGTTGTTCACATCAGTGTCAACCACCGAACTGGCCAGAGACAGAGTAGCCATCTGGGATATTGACCTCAGATTAAACTCATTTCCAGGTCACAACCCTTCCCCTAATGACTATATAAGCTGGAGGCTACAACCCATCCCACGGAATCATTATTCACATAGCCGAGGAACCACAGTGACCAATAAGTAGATCCCTACCCCAACACAGTGAACCAACTCAAAACATTCAACAGCTGGCCCTGCTGGTCTACAACAGAAATTAATCATGAGCTGTCTTATATGGCCTAGGGCTAGGGGCACAACGACACACATCCAAGTTAAACATTTCGTCTTAGCAGACTTTTTTGACATTTATTGCGTTGTTCAACAGTTCTATTCTATATATCCTGCCAGTGAGTAGGGCACTTTCTGCCGTGCTATGTGACTTATCGCCAGTGGTCCACCGCGGCCTCAGTGCAGCGGGCCAGCTTGTCACTTGGTTTGTATTACATGTTTTACTATTTGAATTGTTTCACAACTAGCAGATATTTACAGAACTGTTTGAAAAATGTTACAAGCAAATATATAAAATACGAACTGAACAAATGTTAGATTCTGATTACCAATGTCTACGACATTACGGAGGTATTCATAAAAATTGCCTAAATAAAGTTTTACATCATAGCGATGATGAAAACTTTGATAACGATAGTTTGCCAATAATGAAAACTTCATCGTACTACGACACCAACAACTTTAAATCATTGATAAATACAAAAACAAATAATGTTGGTGTATTGAGCACAAACATTCAATCTATTAATGCTAAATTAAACGAAATAGAAGTTTTCACACAAGAACTGCGGCTACGTAATTATGCTTTCAGTGTTATATGTATTCAGGAAAGCTGGCTAACTGAACAAGACGACTTATGTAACATTAAATTAGAAGACTATACTTGCATCTCTTTGGGCAAGACTAGTAGTACAAAAGGAGGCTTAATTATGTATATTCAATCACAGTATAAATATAAGGTCCTGCAAGTAATACAAAATGAAAATTGGGAGGGTCAGTTTATTGAAGTCACAGGGGGCGGCCTTATAAAACCTGTGATAATTGGTAACATATACAGACCTCCACGAGTCCTAAATTGTGACTACAAAAAGTTTATTGATGAATTTGCATCAGTATTATCACATATTGATTTTAAAAAATCTGAAGTAATCATTGCAGGAGACTTTAATATAAACCTGCTTAAAATCAATGAAAAAGAATATTGTAGCGAATTTTACGACACCTTAACAGGATTTAGTTTCTTTCCAAAAATAACATTCCCAACAAGATTTTCTTCCCTGAATGGCACTCTGATTGACAACTTGTTTTGCAAAATTAGTGAATTAATGCTAGAATCAACAGCAGGTATCCTTATCAAACAATTCTCAGATCACCACCCATATTTCATATTTATTGACAATGCTCCAGTCAAAAAATGTCCTCCCAAATTAATCAAAATACATATACAGAATGAAATAGCTATGTGGAACTTTGCCTCTGACCGCTGACCGTTCAAACAATTTGGACTTTGCGCTAAGCAACATCCAGCGACTACGGGTGTCACACCCTGAAAATTGACTAACGCCGTACAAACAAAAACATTGTATTGATTGATTCCCAGAAAAAGTTGAAAGGATGCCGCCCTCAAAGGTGAGCGAAGACATTGCAGAAATGAAATCATCTTTACAATTTCTGTGCAAAAGTTTTGATGAAATAAAAGTATCAAACAAGCAACTGAAAGACGCTTTGCTAGAAATGAAAAAAAGCAATGATACAATGAACAAGCGAATTGACCTGTTAGAGTCTAAACTACAATCGAAGGACGAACACATTGATCGATTAGTGAGATCCATGGACCTATTGGAAATGAACTCAAAAAAGAACAACGTGATAATCAGCGGGCTGGACCTCCAAGCCCGCAGCTACGCGAGAGCGACGAGCGGGAACGACCATGGGGAGGAAAATGGCACCGGCAACCAGAGTGGCGGAGAATTCACCGGCCTAAGACAAAAGGTTGCAGAGTTTGTAAAAAAGTCCATGGGAGTGCAACTTCAAACGAGCGACATCGTTGCTTGCCACGAACTCCCAAGCAGAAAGGGAGAAAGGGTTAAACCAGTTATCGTTAGCCTGATCAACAACGCGGTAAAGCGAGACGGTATGATGGGGCGAAAGAAGTTGAAGGGCACTCGCATTTACGTAAACGAGCAGCTCACGAAAAAGAATGCTGCCCTCTTCAAAAAGGCGAGGGACCTGAAAAAGCAGGCAACGATCGACAGCACGTGGACGTACAACGGGAAGGTCTTCCTAAAGAAGTCGCAATCTGGGTCGCCCATAGAGATAACAGCAGAAGAGGATCTTAGTCCCTTCGTTGCCTAAAGAACATCGCAGGTACAAATCAGACAATCTGGACAATATGCGAAACTATAAATGGACACATGCTTTTTGTTCTTTTATTATTTTGCTCTTTAATTTATCGTAAAATGATGACTGGTAAAATACATGTATTTCCTTTTTCTAATGACATATACGTAATGCTTGATCTATGGTTACTGTTATTACTCGCACGTTGCCAAACGTTATGGTATCATCTATATGCGAGAATTATTATGTTATACCAAGTGAAAGCCCAGCCAGTTGGCTATACTTTCTATATGTGCTCCCTACACTTTTTTGTTTTACATATTATTCTTATATATGCTTTACCATATAATGGTGATTTTTTGTGTTGTATTGTTGGTGGTAGAGTATATTTCATGATGTTTTTTACTATAAGCCTCGTTGGCTTTTTTGTTCTTCTTTTGGTTTGCTGTCACACTGTAAACAAAGTGTTATTGCACAATGACAATGTGTTGACTTTAGAAAAAGTTAAATTACAGACAAATGGTAACTGACGAAACGTTTCTCCAGTTTACAGGTGGTATTTCGAATAATTGTCTGAATAATATTTTAAGCATTGGCAATGCTATTGACGAAAATAACGAATTGCCAATAATACGCCGATCATCATATTATGACTTTGATACATTTAGTTCATTAGCCAAAAAACAAGGAAAACAATTAAGTATTTTAAGTTCAAATATACAGTCCATAAATGCAAAGTTTAGTGAACTTGAGGCATATGTAAATGACGTATCCTCGTCAAACTTTAAATTCAGCATAATATGCCTTCAGGAGAGTTGGTTATCTGAAAATGATGACTTGTCATTAATCCAGTTAACTGGATATGACTGCATTTCACAAGGGAAAAGCTGCAGTAGTAAAGGTGGATTGTTAATATATATAGATAAACGTTTTGATTATGAAGTTAAGATGAATTTGAATACGTATGAGCATTGGGAGGGTCAAATAATACAAATAACTGGAGGAGGATTATCGCAACCAGTCATTATAGGAAACATTTACCGTCCTCCAAGGCCCTCAACGGAAAATTATAACAAATTCATAAATGAATTTTCAACTGTCTTATCAACTTTGCGATGTCACCAAAACAACAGTGTTATCCTTGCAGGGGATTACAACATAAATATGTTACAAATAAATGAGCAAGAACACTGTAGCACTTTCTTTGATATGTTGACTTCATTTAGTCTCTTCCCCCAAATTACACTTCCTACAAGGTTCACAACAAGGGCTGGTACTCTTATTGACAACTTCTTCTGTAATTTAACAAAACGTATTTTACAAAGTACAGCAGGAATACTAATTAAGAAATTTTCTGATCATCAGCCATACTTTATGTTTGTGAATACCACTCTTAAAGAGGATCATACTACAAAATTTATACAAGTTAATGTACAAAATAAAGAGGCTATGTTAAAGGTAAAAAATGAACTTCACTCCTCTGATATATACACAAAATTAGACACCAACCCAAATACTGATCCAAACTATAATTATAATATTATCATAGATGAAATAAACCAAGCTAAAGATAAATATATGACTAGCAAATTAGTTAAATTTAACAAATACAAGCATAAGAAGTCTACGTGGATAACTCAAGGACTGCTAACCTCAATAAGATACAGAGATAAACTTTACAAACAAATAAAACTCACTAATCCTGAATCTTCCAAATATGCCATATTATTGGTCAATTTAAAAACGTACAATAGCATTTTAAAAACAAGTTTTCGTAAAGCAAAACAACTCTACTATGATAAATGTTTTAATAATTTTAAATTTGATATAAAAAACACATGGAAAACTATAAATGAAATCATTTCTAAAAATAAAACTAACAAATCCTTTCCCAAATATTTTAAAGACTCTGATTCTATTGTGAGAGATAAATCAGAAATTGTAAACAAATTTAATGATTTTTTCACTAATATTGGTAGTAATCTGGCAAGTAATATAAAATATAAAGGCACTCGTGAACATACATATTATCTAAATAAAATAGTAGACAGAAACTTTACATTTAGCTACGTTGAAGAAGATATTATAAAGCGGACAATAATAAATTTACCTAACAAAAGTAGCTGTGGATATGATGGTCTCTCCACTAAATTACTAAAAATTCTTGAACCAGCACTAACCAAATCTTTAACATTATTAATAAATCAAGTATTAACAACAGGAATATTCCCCGATAAACTAAAAATTGCAAAGGTAATTCCTGTTTATAAAAAAGGTGAAAAAACAGTTTTCAGTAATTATAGGCCTATATCACTTCTACCAGCTATTTCAAAAATACTTGAAAAAAATATATTTGAACAATTATCATCTTATTTAAGAGACTCTAGGCTTTTGTTTGATCATCAATACGGTTTCAGACCGAAACATTCAACAGAATATGCGGCATTAGAATTAATAGATAGAATAATAACACAACTGGATAAAGATGAAATACCAATTAATATATATTTAGATCTCTCCAAGGCTTTTGATACCATTGATCATATAATATTAATTGATAAATTAAAATATTACGGTGTACATGGAACTAATCTCAACTTATTCAGCAGCTACCTAGAAAATCGTAAACAATACACGGAAATTGACAATATCAAATCAAATATGTTACAAATAACAACAGGTGTACCTCAAGGTTCAATTTTAGGACCACTATTATTCATCATATACATAAATGATTTTGCACAAGCAAGTAAAATGTTTAACTTTCTCATTTATGCAGACGACACAACTTTGTCAAGTACACTAAATGTGTTCAGTGATAAAACACATGACCAAAATTTTGAATCTTTAATAAACGAAGAACTTGTTAAGATAAATGATTGGCTCAAAATCAATAAATTATCACTAAATGTAGTAAAATCAAAATTTATGATATTTCAAAAGAAAAAGAAAAATATACAGATATTAAACCTGAAGATAGACAATGTAAACATTGATCAAGTTAAGGAATTTAATTTCTTGGGTTTAATTATAGATACAAATTTAAACTGGAAAAAGCACGCTGAAAAAATATCAAATGCATGTTCTAAGAAAATTGGAATCTTAAACAAACTGAAACATATCTTACCTCTAGATATTAAAAAAATATTATATAATTCATTAATAGTGCCACACATTAATTACTGCATCATGGCATGGGGCTTTGAATCAAATAGAATAATAAAATTACAAAACAAAGCCCTGAGAATTATTACTTTGAGTAACTACATTTCCCACACTGAACCACTGTACAAACAACTTAGCTTATTAAAAGTAGATGACATTCTTAAATTACAACAATTAAAATTCTACTATAAATATCTACACAATGACCTACCTCGCTATTTACAAAATTGGAGGTTTGTGTTTAAATGTGAGGTACATGGTCATGACACAAGATACAAAAATAAAATATACACTTATAAAATTAAACATGAATTTGCAAAGAAATGTCTCAGACATAATTTGCCACTGTTATTAAATAACCTTCCTGAAATAGTGAAAGAAAAACTTATGTCACATAGTACACAGGGATTTGTAAATTATGTTAAACTGTATTTTTTACAAAGTTATGAAGTAATATGCACTAGACAAAACTGCTATGTATGTATGCATAATTAAGTATCTGAAACCACCTAAAACACTTCATTCAGTATTAAAACTTAAAAACAGAGCCTTTTACTTGAGATACAAAAATCTTGTCAGCTGCGCAAAAGCATCTTCATATTATGCGTGTTTGGTGATTTTTCTCTTTTCTTGATTTTTCTTTTTATCTTGGTCTGTTTCTGAAGAATTTGTTCTAAATGAAGAAATTATTCTGTAAGTTAAATTTTCTGAAAGGTGGCTCCTCGATAGCGACCAGCCAGGTCTTAGAGGAGTCTCCTGACCCTACTTTTATTATTATTTATACGCATTATTACCATGTTTGCTAGAATTTTCATGTTTGTATTATTCAGATTATATATGTATGACATGGATAACGTGTATGTATGTATTGTGTTGACAAAATGGTCAAATAAAAACAAATTCTTCTTCTTCTTCTTCTTAACCAACTCAAATATAATGGAGAAATTAGACAAAAACAGTTTGTCTGATCCTAATAAAAATTATAAAATAATTACTGAGGTACTGGGAAAGGCAAACCGTAAACACATGCCATACAAATTAGTCAAGTTTAAGAAACATAAACATAAACATTCCCAATGGATAACAAATGGTATACTTAAATCTATAAAATACAGAGACAACCTGCATAATCAACTTAAACGTTTAAATCCCACATCTATCGAACATGTTATTAAAACGTCAAATTTAAAAACATATAATGGTATCCTTAAAAGAAGTATCAGAGCAGCCAAACTATCATATTATGGACAACTATTTAACTCATATAAAAATGACGCAAGGAAAACATAGAAAACCATTAACGAAATATTACATAGGTCAATTAAAAAAAGTTCATTACCTGAATATTTCAAGAACGGAGATAATAAAATAACTGATAATGTAGAAATTGCAAATTACTTTAATTCATTTTTTACAAACATAGGTAAGGATCTTGCAAACAAAATAAAAGACGATAGTAATAAAAATTATAGTTACTACTTAACAGGAAATTCTGAAAATCGATTCCAATTCCAAGAAATTAACGAAGAGTCCATACTCAAAATAATTGACAATTTTCCTGCTAAATCCAGTAGTGGCTGCGACGGTATTACACTAAAACAATTGAAATATTTAAAATATGTTCTTATAAACCCTCTAACTATACTTATAAATAAAATATTAAACACTGGGATATTTCCAGATAAGATGAAAATTGCGAAAGTAATTCCTATCTTTAAAAATGAGGATCAAACATCGTTCTCTAATTATAGACCGATATCTCTGCTACCAGTAATTTCAAAGGTCATTGAAAAAGTTATATATAATCAGATGTATTCGTTTTTTACTAAACACCAACTCTTTAATGATAACCAGTACGGATTTAGATCCGGTCACTCAACTGAACACGCCATTCTGGAAGTTATCGACCGAACAATAGCCGCCCTGGATTCCAACGAAACACCTATTAATATATTTTTAGACTTATCAAAAGCATTTGATACCCTAGACCATTCAATATTATTAGGTAAACTACAATTTTATGGGATGGATGCTGATGCTCTAAAGTTAATGGAAAGTTATTTGAAAAATAGAAAACAATATGTAATTTACAATGACTCTATCTCTGAAACCCTGCCCATTACCACTGGTGTGCCACAGGGTTCTATTTTAGGTCCACTTTTGTTCTTAATATATATAAATGATTTACCAAACTCATGTGAAACATTTAAATATATAATGTATGCAGACGATACAACTTTGTTTACAACAATTCAGTTGTCTAACACATGTCCCACTAAAGACATCGAATATAATTTAAATTCAGATTTAAATAAGATAAACAGATGGCTGAAAATAAATAAATTGTCGCTAAACGTAAAGAAATCCAAGGATATAATACATAAATTGGGAAATAAACAAGTGAATAATCTCCTCCTCAAAATAGACAAAACCGTAACAGAAAGAGTTCACAATTTTAATCTTCTTGGGGTAACCTTGCAAGAAAACCTAAGCAGGGATGTTCATATAAAATATATTTCAATTAAATGTTCCAAATTGATAGGCATATTAAACAAATTAAAACGATTCTTGCCACTAAATATAAAAGTTACTTTATATAATGCACTAATGTTACCATACATCAATTACGGCCTAATGGTATGGGGTTTTAGCTGTAACAGAATAATCAAGCTACAGAAAAAAGCAATTAGAATAATATGTTTAACAAATTATAATGCACATACTGAGCCGTTGTTTAAGAAACTCAAGATTCTTAATGTTACAGATATGCTGAAATTGCATGAATTGAAACTGTACTATAAGTATGTGCACACGACATTACCAGTATATTTGCAAAACTTACCATTTATATTAAATAAAGCAGTCCACACATTTAACACACGGATACATGACAATATTCATACAAATAGGGCTAAGCATGACTTTGCCAAGCGATGCATTAGGCACGATATCCCTTTACTAATAAACAATACTACATTTAACATTAAAAACAAAATTACAACGCACAGCTTACAAGGGTTTATTAGTTACGCAAAAGAAAATTTTCTACAAAATTACAAAACACTGTGCTTTTTACCAAACTGTTACATATGTGGACATTCATAACAAGCAACGTACACATTTACAGTGATTCTTCCCTTTGTTATACCTCCGTAAATGTACATATACAAAATGTACATATACTAAGTAGTGTCATTGTAATCATTGGCTAATTTTCAAGTGAATTTAACAAATTTGTGTTGTTTTGTTAGTTGAGTTTTGTGACTTATGTTATCAGAAATGACATTCTTGTGTTTTGCTGTATTATGCATATGTGTTTATTTGGAAGTGTTAAAAATAGTCAACTATT
>OZ024856.1:3765200-3812700 GCA_964017155.1 Oasisia sp. SBJ-2009 | reverse complement strand
CGTCCGATAATATAGAAGGGTTTGGGATATATAAAAAGAAGGTATTTACAGAATGTTGATCTTTAGATGCAATTTTAGGCTTGTGGAGGCGGGTGCAAACTGATGTTTATGGAGAATCTCAATTTGGGTGTTTTAGCGAGCCTTACCATCGATACGATACTACTCGGCAACGACTCCCCCGTGCCCATTTTGTGATACGATTATCAAGTTATCAAACATGTTTACTCATCGTGTGAAGTACGTGGCGTACCTGTAACTGTCAACATTGTAGATTTGGTAATAAATTTAGTTTCCCGTTGTCCCCAGCACTCGGCAGCATTTTATTAACTTTATTTATTGATGTATTCAAATAATCAACCTTTTTGCTGGCATTAATGACGGTGACCAGGACGTTTTTCATTTTCAGTTACTCCTTTACGCCTCAAATTGAGACCGGGCCGATATTACCGTGCCATCGGAGTCAAGAGGGCTATAGCATCCCCAATGTTGAGCTCTAAGTTAATACACCAAACGTACCATACCTGTCCAGTCCGGATATTGAATCCGCGTCACCGGCAAGCCGGGAGGATGTTTTAGCCACTACACTATCTCCTGTCCTGATAGATAATGTAGTAAAGTCTATTGTTTTTTTATCGCTGTAGTTGATTCATGTGTTATTTTATACATAAATATGTTATTTTGATTTGCAGCAACACCGGCTAATCTGCTGTGTAGAAGGTTCGGAACACGACCTATCGTCATTATCGGTGGCATTTTAATGACCGCTGGCTTCGCACTGAGCGCTTTTGCACATGAAATCTGGATGATGTACATCACGTATGGATTTGTCGCAGGTATAATTCACCAGAAGTAATACTATTAGTCAGGTGTAACATATCTCGTAAAACGACTGCACTGTAACAGTAATTTATTACACCGGTAATTGTAGCCATATATGTATCAAAATGCGCGTTACATGTCGATGCAAAACAATGTATTCGTTTTATGATAATGACGACGTCTCATTTGTACATGCACACACAAGCACACGCACACGCACACGCACACGCACGCACGCACGCACGCACGCAGGCAGAATGTCTATCTCAAATCAATAAATAAGGTCACGTTGATGTGTCCGTCAAGTTCTTAATTCTCCTATTTTTGGATGTCCTGTATTTATTGCAGGTGTCGGAGCAGGTCTGAGTTACGCACCAAGCATCGTCATCATTGGCACACACTTCGAAAAGCGAAGAGCTCCTGCGTATGGAATACTGTTCTGCTCTGCGTCTGTTGGTTCTTTTGTCTCGCCGCCAGCGGTGCGGTACATACTCGACTCGTATGGATTAGAAGGCACATGTCTGGTCATGGGAGGGGCTGCGTCCCATGCAACTGTATCAGGAATGCTCTTTCGACCACCCCTATTTTACTTACCTAGATATCTGACGAGGGAGAGGATACGTCAAAAAACAACCCAATTTCAATCCGAGGAACGTACACCAGATGAAATTATTCTGGAATGCAATGCAAACACTTCAAACGACATCATCACCGTCAGTGCCGATAATCCTCTGCCAAATGAACCCCCGTCTCAGTGGACTATTCTGAAGAATCCGTTATTACATATCTACATAGTGTCATTTTCGTTGGTTAATAGCACGTACCACAATATCTTCACCATGATACCGCCACAGGCTAGCGACATTGGAATCGATTCCTATAAAGCTGTCTACCTTCTCACAATAGCGGGTGTTTCCGGGAGCGTGTCTCGGCTGCTGACCGGATGGTTCGCCGACTTCAACCTAGTGGGAAAGAAACACTTCTACCTGATGTCGATCACCGTCTGTGCCATCGCCTTGTGTGTCTTTCCTCTGGTCAGTCAGTTCGCTCACATGGCTGTCCCCTGCGCGGTATGTGGTATGTTCGCTGGATCCGTCAGTGTGCTCGCGCCAGTCCTGCTCGCCGAAGAGTTCGGTGTTGTCTACATCCCTGTTACCTACGGCGTCATGTACAGGTTTGTCGTGTCTCTGTTCCGACTGCATGAGAACTTTCCATTCAGATATACGTCCAATCTATTGGTGTAGACCTTGTAGGCATCAGCTAGGAAAACAAGAGTGTGATAATCATAGGACTAACAAAATAGTTTGCATATTAATCGTTGTCACGTTCTTTACCTAATGTATTTTCTTTCTACACATAATCGTCATATATTGTACGTATTTGGATGATTACACAGTGAACATAATACACTTGGTTATACTTTTAGTAATGTTTGCACGTACCTGTAGCGCAGGCGCATTTCACGGGTATAAGAGGTCACGTATTCCCAGGCTCTCTGGACCCGTCTGTGATTATGTACTGTGAGACGGTCCTACAATAGTTCTTAAAATGGTGTTTACATTTGTCAATAACCAACAAGCACTTATGTTGGTCTTGCAGCATATCCGCCTTCTTCTATTTGGCCTCTCCCGTCCTCATGAGTAAGTCGAATTTTTTGCGTTTGAATATGAGTTCCGAATTCACCGATACATCTAACCACATCACCCAAGGTTGTTCTTCTAGGAACTATTATGCACCGAGAATTACACATGCTATCATATTGATTCTACAGCACGTTCTTAAATCATTAAGAGAACATTTTAATTAACAGAACAAAACAAATCATAATTAAGCTATTTATAAATAAACATTATTGAGTTACAGGTTCAGTACATTATCCAAATGCGTAAGAGTGAAATAGAGAATACAAGCCAATTTTGAGATGGTTTACACAGCGTTGTGGAGTTATGGAACGTTACTTACGTAATATGTAATACAATCACCGACAAGTGTATGGACTGCTGGCCAAACTGATAGTTTTACTTTTTACTCAAGTAGGCTTTTCTTCAATGTAATATTACTCATACTTAAGAGGTGTTGAGGTGAAGTCCTAGTTATTATGCTCAAGTACAAAATAGAAGTATTTCAGTAAAAACTGTGAACATTAATATCGTTTGATATGATTGATTCAGTGAAACGTTGAGTAGCAAATCACCGCCAGAGAGTAGGGGATGTGAGATGGCCTGTGACGATGGAACAGTGAGACGAGCACGATGGACTGCCATACCTTAATTTGTTCTTCGTTTGTTTCATAGGTTTCTTGCGGGATCTGACGGGAAGCTGGGACGACTCTTTCTTTGTGTCCGGCTCTCTGGTGATGTTCGCTGCCATCCTAAACCTCGCTGAACCGTGGGCTTTGAAACAAGGACGTAAACAAACGGAGCAGAAATAGAACGTCCTGTTTAACCATCTTCGTTGAGACACATTCATTTCAAGTCATCCGTTTTACAGAAGATTTGTTCTGCCAGAGACGTTTTGCAGCCGTACTATGTTATTATATTAACTGTGTATGTAATAGCTTCATTAGGAGGTTAGATAGCGGTAAATCTACAACACCACTTGACAATCTGTACGCTAAGACTCCCCGATGCACGTGCTAGCTGCGTTCTAAGTAGATTGTATTTATGAAGTCATAACTGTGTTGTGTGGAGGATGAACTCGCTAAAACGACGAATCCTGCATGATGGGATATTTGTGATTCAGATGTGCCTGGGTGCAAAAAATAATAATAGGATCAGTGATATGATAACACTGTTATGTTGTTAGGTAGTATTGCAAAATAAGTCACATGGCTGTTATAATAATATGCTGGGTCGTTCGTATTTACGTTCCTGAGAAACGGAGTTCATCACATAACAATTAAATGTTGCTCTAACAGATCACACATGTTTATTTTTCATATTCTGATCGCGATGTTCCTTTTGCCTGTACATACTTTCGTTGAACTTTCGTTACCTTCGTCAGTACTAATAACGAATGACGTAATCGTACACGTGGGTTAGCTCATAATTACCCTCGTGTCTGCTCATTGGTATTTTCGTCTTCCTAATCCAGGTGGCTTCCGATATGTTTTGCGCTCCGTCTCAGGCTATTATATGTGGTTTACAGTTGTCGCATTGTCTGTAAGGTCGGATCTCTGATGTTAGGTATTATTCTTGTTTCCTGCTCCGTGTGTATTTACCATTCTTCGTGTAGTCTATGTCCTTCCTGTGTTGCTCGAGTCTTCTTTTTCGCAGTCTCCCTGTCTCTCCATACTCAGCTCCGTAGTTATTGCAGGGTATTTGGTATACAAGTTCGCCTTGTTCTTCCCGCTCCTCCTTGTCCTTTGGATGTACCAGCAGGCGCCCGAGGGTGGTGTGGGGGCGCGTGGCTGTTGCAACTCGGTACTTCTTCAGTACTCGGTGTTCTCTCTCCCAGTCTCCCCCACATATGAGATGACTACCTGACTCCTGTAGTGTCTGTCCTTTGTCCTACAGTTGGACGGATTGCCACACACCCTTAATGCTCCTCGCAAGTATTCGATCTCTTCCTTTAGTCACCCTCCTCTGTTGGTATCGTCTCACATCCTTTCACACGGGTTCTAACAACGTCTAGCATTTGGTGTTTGGGGTGGTGGGATGCAAAGTTCAGGTACTGGTCAGTGTACAAGGTGGACTTCATCTGTTTGGTGTGCTTTGCATCCCAAGAAGAGTATGCTGTTGTTCTTTTCATGACCGAATATATACTATATTATAAACAATGTATTTTATATATATATATATATATATATATATATATATAATTATATATATATATATATATATATATATATATATATATATATATATATATATATATATAATATATATATATATATATATATTTTTTTTTCTATCTATAATATTTGTATATCTTTCTCTAGAAAATATATCAGTCGATATTTGCATCAAAACTTTAAATATTCAAACAAAAAGACATATTATGTACAAAGTGACCCGATCAATAGATGTCACAGAATAAATAAATGCGAGTTGTAATACGGCACATGTTTAACATTTTAATGGAATATATTTCTTTCCCCCTCGCAAGAACCGTTCACGCATCATCCTACCAGCGTTATTGGTTTATTATTATTACAATCCTAGTGTGCGAGGTCTAGCGTAAAAGGTGAACGACACGACACATAACACCAACTTCGTTGAATTTACAGCGACAAGTTGACTTTATTACTACAGCGTGACAGTAAGTGTAATAACCGTAAATCTCTCGCTGTGGGTGCTGGGTGACAGAGAGCAATGAAATATTATTTCTTGCATTCAAATATACTCGTTCTTGTGGACGCCTCAAAATACAGATACACATTTATGTATGTATATGTGTATATGTATGTATGTATTTATGGGAAATGGGTGTAGTTAGTTCAAGTATCGTCTATTTAGGATTTTTGGAACATGAACAAAGACCCTAATGCACTGGCAATAGGTGTGAACTCTAAACTTTCGATGACTGATCAGTCAGTTGAATCGTTTCGGATATAGGGTATGCCTGTACAAAAGAGGGGGTTTCTATGAGTTACCGAAAATTGAATAACATATATATTGAACAAGAATTCGCGTATATACCGAAAGCACAGGAATGCATGCAGCCGTTACACTCCCATGTCAATATACATTAAACAAATATCACTTATGCAAGATCGACGATAGCAGTTGGCGTTCTCCCTTCTGTCCTGTTAAGAAAATTAAAGAAACAATTGATTAATACATATTTTGGTTTATTTTTCCTTTTTAGATTTGTTTCATAGATTTTTGAATTATATAAGCATGATGAATGGTCTGAAATGAAAAAATAAAACTTAAGCACGGCATTGCGAAACTGTGGTGCAGTCCGCAGTGCCGCTACTGCTGACCACCTCACACCTCCATAATCCTCGTTACGTTGTTTATTAATACTTAGTACATACAATTGTCCCCTGGTTGGTAGACATGTAAAGTAACAATAATAGTCCATTAATGTATGCCTAAACTTATGTCATAGCACCGTAGTACAAGGGACAGACACCTGCGAAACCATCCGGACCCGCACCGCTGCGGGCCGACGAACCCCACACGTAATCTAAACTCCATAACAACTAAACAATTGTACACATGCAATGAATCAGAATGCATTAAGTTATGTCTAGAATAATAACTATGATAATGCAGTTGCACAAGGGACAGACACGCGCGAAACTCGCACGGACCAGCGCTGCTGCAGCCCGACGAACCACGCACGCAATCTAATCCCCATAACAAATAAATCACTGTGCCCCGACCAGGAGCCGCCACCAAGACGCCGCCACCCACGCCCACCCCCCACCCAGGAACACGCAGTGTCTCAGTCACACCCTACGTTGTACCGTAGAAGTCCATTTTTCATTGTAATTTGGGGGACACCAGCATATCTTTATGGTTCTTGTTCTTGGAAAAGGCTGTTATGAACCGAGGCGTGTAAATGTCTGGATAAGCGGATTGAAGCAGTTTACAGGTAGTTTTAGCCAGCTTAGCAATTGTCTTTCCTTGGTGGGAGAAACAAATCACAAAAGGTATAATATCAAGAGTCCTCTCTAATGTATAGACCTTCAGGCTGCCTAGTGTTAAGTGTTGTAATCCACTTGGATTCACAGTTCCGTCGGTAAATGGTTTCCAATGAGGTGTCGTCAGAAAATGGCCCTGATTCCAAGATTGTGATTCGCAAATCGACATATGAGTGACCAGCTCCGTTAAAATGTCTGGCCACGTGTGTCGTTGTAATGTCTTATGTCCGACCTATGGTTATTCAGGCGTGTCCTGAGTTGATTGCCCGTCTCACCCACGTAACTAGCTGAACAAGCGTTGCAAGTAATTCAGTACACCAAATAGGATGTACCGCAATTGTTGATTTTGCCAAGTTGTGTCACCTTTGTGTTATTGATAGGGGTGAAGTCTTCAAATACCGTACAGCCATGACATCTATTAACTTTCGCGGGTTGTTCTTTCCTATTCCTATTTTTAATATCCGCTAGGGTTGTGTTTTTAAAATGCCTTAAAACCGTTCCCCTTTAAAGATCGTAGCGTCCAGGAAATCAATGGATTGTTTACTCGTCACCGACGTTAGTTTAACACAATTTTGATGGCTATTTATAATGTCCAGGAAGACCCGATATTCATCATCACGTGGGTCCAGATCCCAAAAATATCGTCCAAATATCGTAGGTAATTTGTTGCATTTCCTTAGTGCTTGTTTTCCCCTTTCGGCCATGAAAAGATTGGCATAGTTGGGGGCAAATCGTTTTCCCATTGCAGTGCCAACGATTTGAAGGTACCAGTTGGATGCGAATAAAAAATTGTTGTATTCCAATCAGATTTTAAGTAGTCCTAAAATGTCTACGTCTGGGCGGTCAAAGTCCGGGTTCCGTAGAAAAGCTTGTTTTACTGCTTCAATCTCCGAATTAAAGTCAACATTGGTATACAGGCTTTCTACATCCATAGAGAACAGTAGGGCATCCATAGGGATTTCGATTCTAGTAACTTTATCAATGAAGTCTGTAGTGTGTTTAACATAAGAAGCATGTGTGACTGTCAACGGGATTTAAAAAATGGTCGATTTACTCGGCTATTTTATATGATTCACTTTTGCAATCGGATATAGTCGGTCGTCCTGGATGCATTTGAGGTTGAGGCCACTTGTCTTTAGCTTTATGAATCTTGGGTAATAGGTAAAGTAAACGTGGTCGAGGGGTGTTAGGTGGTTCGAAGTATTCGCGTTGCTTCTTGTATTATATCCAGTTCGAAGAAGTTTATCTAGTTTTGTAGAGCGCAGTGGCTCAGGGGTAGAGCTTCAAACTCTCGACTACGAGAACCCGGGTTCGAATCCTAGCTGCGGTGTTAAAACCTTGGGCATGTTTTTTTCACTCTACATTGCTCCAGTTCACTCAGCTGAATAAATGAGTACCTGGCTATATACAATGGTTGATATGTGTACGAGCAGTCTTCGCGCATTAATTGTAGCATATGGCTGGATGCTTCCCAGAGAAGCCGAGATTGTGTATGAGTGTCAGGGAAGTAAAGTGTAAAGCGCTTTGAACGGTCCTGAGGACTGGATACTGCGCTATATAAGAACTTGCCTTTACTTTTTTATCTAGTGTTGCCGAAATGCGGACTGCAGCTTGTGGGTAGATTGGCGTGTCTAATTTAGCGTAACGTTTTTGGTTAGAGAGTTTTTGTTGCGCTTCTGCTATATAGTTCGTTTTGGACATGATCACTGTCGCCGAACCTTTATCAGCAGGTTTAATAGTGATAGACGGGTTTCTCTTGAGCGTCGAAATCGCCACCAATTGCGATTCCGACAAATTACCTATACTGTCACGGTGCTTATTAGTTATCGAGCTAAAATATTCCAATTGTTCAAATATTTCATTTATATACTCATTTTGGCAAGGTGGATTCCAGGTAGATTTGGCCGTAAAGGTTTCTTTTGGTTTGGTTGATATGGTGCCGTGAAAAAATATCGTAGATGGATATGTCTAGCAAAACGCTTGATGGATGCATGCATGTCTTCTAAATCATTGGTTTGTGGTGTTGGTATAAATTGTAGTTCGATTATTGGAACCAAAAACAAAACGAAGTCCTATACGTTAACATGGAGAATATGGACTTTCTGTCCCCAACTGCCCCCAGCCTCGTTTTCGCGCGCGAGACTTGCACGTCCTATTTACACCCAATCATAGTAAAATAGTCGTGTTTCATATTTGTATTGTCACTACACGTAATTCCTTCGATACATGCATGAAAATTAGGACATACAAACGATGTGACACAAGACATTTTGCATATTTTCTTTAGGAAGAATACTAATGCTAATAATTTGTGTACCATCAATATGTAAAACATGATTTCGAAATAATGTTTTGATGACACTAAGTTATTGTAACCGTAGGATAGTTAATGTCTGTAGTATATATATATATATATATATATATATATATATATATATATATATATATATATATATATATATATATATGTATATATATATATATATATATATATATATATATATATATATATATGTATATATATATATATATATATATACATATATTTCAAATACAGTTTTTCACGATCTATCCAAATGTCATAACTTGATGAAAGTCATCAAAACATCCTTTAAACAATATTTCGTACATTTTGATGGTACACATTGATTATTATTAATGTTCTTCCTTTCGTATAAACATCTGTAACATATATATATATATATATATATATATATATAATACGAAATATTTTCTAAAGGATGTGTTGATGACTTTCATCAAGTGATATGACCTTTGGATAGATCGTGATAAAACTGTATTTGAAATATATATATATATATATATATATATATATACATATATATAATATATATATATATGTATATATGTCATCCTTGATTTTTTTATTTGAAGGTCATGTTGAAGGTAACACAGGAAAACAAAGCCGGTGCATGTTCTAACCGTGTTACAGTTTGCCCCGAGATGAATTCTACAATTTTCCCCGACATCGTCTCGTTCATAAAACACGAATTTGCATAAGATTTACTGCACATCCTGCGTAAAGGTTTATGTAAGAGCTACACCACTATACTCGTAACTGCATCTATCAATGTGAAAGCAAAAAACATTGAATTATGGACACATACCCTTAACTTGAAGATATTGAGTAATTTGAGAATAGGCCATGTAAGTATCGCGCTCAAAAACGATGTTGGGCGCACTTGGGGGCAGGAAGTCAATTTTTCTATGTAAGAGATAGGACTTTGTTTTTTGTCGGTGTAATAATCGGGATGCCCCCAAATAACCCCAAACAGTTATATTTTCCGAAGAATAATTACAAGCAGAAGTAGTGTGACCCTTTGCCGGTAAGAATGATCACGGGAATCATACATTCTAATCCTTTATTATGGTGGTTGCCATGGCATCGGCCGCTAGTAATATTAAATCGGACAGTTAAGACAACAACAAATGTTTATTACCTGATTTTTCTACTTTTCATCAGTCGGAAACTACAACTGTCAACCGTCGTTAGAATATCATTATTGTATCCTGTCCCCAATCAGCTCGAGTCGCGCGGAGTCTCGCCACGTATCGTGACACAATTACAGGCCCATAGCATCACTTTTCTTTAAAATGGGGTAACTTAATGACGTTTCGACGGATTCACGTGACATTATATGTGACATGCTCGAATGTACTGATGAAAATGCTATCGTCTTGCATTAGCAGTTTTGTCTGCAAGCCGTTGCAGTAAACAACTTACCCGTGATATAACTAGCCCCGGTCTCATCATAGCATATATTTAAATGGGATGTTGTTGAATGATTGTAGTAGCGCATCGCAGTAAAAAATATTGGTAACGATACAGTGTCAGGGCAAAATCAATGTATTACTGGATTCTGCACAACTGCCAAGAATTCGCCGTTCACTAACATCCTAACAGCCCGTCTTTCGGAAATATGTAGAACTCCAAACACGTCACTGATGTAGGTCGTTTTATTGATGCTTGATAAAGGTAGCTAGATCGGCTGCTCGAAGGCGTCCTGCGTTAAAAGTATAGAAATATTCAGTTAAGTGTTATTGAAATGTTTCGATGTGTACATTTCTGTATTAAATTATATATTTTAATACACTGTAATCGTGTCAATTCACATGCGTCGCAAAATTACTTAATTTGTCCTGTTAATTTGTCCTGTTAATCATAATATTACTAATTTTGTGTAACGCTAGATTATGGTGACATGCTGATTTGAAATCTGAATCACCTTATAGGTAAGATATTCATATTGGACCTATAAAAACGTAAGGTGGGCCGGTTGATATTGATTGAACGCACCTGTAATCAAGCAACAAAAGACCAGCGTAGCGGGGGTCCACGCGACTTGTGTGGCTGTAGCATCGAACTTATGTTGTATCGTCGTAAACAAGACGCCGAGTGAATCAACGCATCCTCCGATAACCATGAACTGGACATTGACTGTACGTGGGTTGGAAGAAAGCATTCATTGTGCCGTTTCATTGAAATTAATTAAATCGAAGGTGTCAGCTCCTAGATTTATTTGTTCGTTTAATATTACGTTCGTATGACTACAATATGCAAGTAGAAGTTTTACTGCCTGCCACGTTGTGTTTAGTGACTTTATTAAGCTTGGAACAATGATCCCATTTGGATGATTCCGCCTTCAAAAACGTTCAAATTGTAAACAAAACATCCAGATTCAAACTTCAATTGTTTGCGTATAATGCCGAGGTGAGCCGAGTTAACCGCAGTACCCTTTGATGTTTAACTTTCCCACGTTCTAGACAGCAGACTTCCCGTTACACGTTACTGCTCGGCCAATTCTGGGCAGACGAGATGGCACATCCCCTTTAACATAATCATAAACCGGTCAGTTGAACAGCACAATACAATTGCAGAATGAAAAATGGACCAAACTTCTACTGCTATTCAGCTTTGCTCACTCAGAAAAAAAACTACACGTCGTGTCCGGGTCATGAAGTCCAAACACAGCGGTTCTTGGAGAGAGTCACTCAACCGGATCGTCAACATCAACCAAAGCATTGTCGTAATTTGTTAATGGTCGTGACTTCCGGTGAATTTGTACTTGTTTTTGATGCCCTAACTTGCTAGAGTGACCTAGAGGGAAAAGTAAACATTGATTTGAAATATATTCAGATGTTATATCTATGTACATATATGATATACTCTAGGGTTGCATAACCACGCATTTGTGACAATCTGCCCTCCGTCAAAATTGTCACACAATAACACGTGTTCTACGAATATGTTTGCACTTATACGTGTGAGAGGTCTCCTACTTTCCTACTCGACATGAAAGAACAATAACTAATCCGACAGAGGACGCTCTGACGCAACTAGGGTCTGTATGCCGTCTTTTACGTATTCTTGACGTGTATAAAATGCGGAACGGTTTGCGAAAATATTTGCGGAACGCTTGCTTAACTCATCCTACATGGCTACAATCTAGCTGTTGAACTCGCATGACTCCGAAGCCTCATACATAGCCAAATGTGGATACAGTCTGACATGACCATCAATGTGAAGGCATAATATGTACATTAGTATACATTTAGAGCCGATTGAACGTCGACTGGTGGCCCGACAACAGCCCTTGAACAGGTGTGCTGGCTCGATGACGACGATGCCGAAACGGATGTTTAAAATCACCTACAGCTCGTCGTATGCATCACACGAGACTGCTACTTCACAAATAGTTCAATATTGAAATCGTATAACATGTCCGTCAATATGAAAGCATAATGTCTACATTAATATACCTTTACAGTTGATGGAACGTCGTGGGACGTTCGATCGAATACAGTGCAAAGATGGCGTTGTTTTTGCTGTTCTGTCTATTGAGCACACATGTCATGACATGCACACACATACAAACTATCGCTGGCTACGCGCCTGCACGGTCAATAGCTTACGTACCCTTCATATATATGAAAAGGTATTTCACCATATAGAGAAAGGGTGACATAATTGCATTTGTCATGGTTTCTGTTGATAAAAGCTGTGCAACGACATCAACGTGGAAACCTGGTCCTGGTGCCGTTTATTTTAAACAATTAATGACATGCACCCTAATCCAGACGTACACGATTTTATTTACAATGTCAATGACCTCACGCTGGTTTCACTGACACAATCAAATATGTATATGTAACCAAAATAGAATTCAATTCAATAACATTAATTATTTTGTTAAATGAACACAGCCAAATTCACCAAGTGACACGCCAACCTTAATTTCACGACCGAATACGATACAATGTAACATATTTTACCCACCTAAAAATATCGCGCACTGCTATTCGTCGATATTAATACAAAACAAATAAAATGAGTATGTTTTGTAAGACCATGTGATCGGTTCGCGGCAAGAAAATGCGGGCTATTTCGACATTATCTCAGGTGGATACAGTGGTTAAGGTTGTTCTTGAGATAGAGGGTGAGTGAGATATAAGCTGTTCAGTCGTAATAAACCCGGTATCGCTATCGGTATCTGCAAAAATGAAGGTTGACCGTGTAGCCGCGTAGCCTGATTCTGAGATGTGTGTATGTTCGACAAAGTCAAGACCAAGAACATGTCATGTGATCAGAGCACTACAAAAATAACCGGGACCGCGCCATTTTTATTGTAAATGTGCATTAATGTAGGCATTATGCTTTCACAATGACGGACATGTAATAATACAAAATCAATTGTTAACTAAGTGTGAAGTACCAGTCTCGTGTGAATCATACGGCGAGCTGTAGATTATTTTAAACATCCGTTCCGGAATCGTTCTAGCATGATACGTCGCCATCAGTCAACGTTCCATCGACTCGGCTGTAAATGTACATTAATGTACATATTATGCCTTCACATTGACTGACATGTTAGATTATATCCATATTTAGCTATGTGTGAGGTTTCGGAGTCATGCGACCTCAACAGCTAATTGAGGATAATTTAAACAAGCATTCCGCAAAACCAGCAAACAAATCCACGTTAGTCGCTGGAGGCGCTGAGAGTGAGACGCAACTACGGTCTCAGCGTATAAGCGCCTCTAGCGACTAGCGTGGATTTGTGGAAGCCCATTAAAAACCACTTGCTATATCATTAACAGCAACATATCAAGATTATATTCATTATGTGAAATCAACGAAAATGTGTCACCAATGCATAACTATTCAGTCGCGAAACGTCACATTACAAACATCACATTTCTCACCTCGCTTCGTGGCTTTGACAGCCAAACCGTGTGACAACTAACCCCTTAATTAGCGAACAACTGTAATGCAAATTTTAGTGGTCGTCTCTGTCGTGCACGATTTCGTATTACAACGGCTGGCAGATGCAATGACAGATTTAGCTCAACATTGCGTCAAAGAATTTAAAGTGAACACTATCCAAATGAATATTACATACGTAATAGTATAATATTATATTACCTCAAATTAAAGTAAATTTATATTTTAGTTCAGAGCGTAGATTGCTTCCGGATTGTTTGATATGATTCGCTATGCGCGAGCTGTCTACGGAAAATGTGGACTGAGCCTTCCCGCGATAGTTCAGGAGCTGCAGTCGAGTAATAACAGAGGATAGCTGGTTTTGACGATGAAGAAAAAAGGTCATGAAGGTATCGAACGCTCAGGTCGACTTTGGAATGTTGTCCCAGTTGTTTACCGTGGAATAGCCTGGCGTCTACATTACCACAGATTACATTTCTGCTCTGTTCTACTGCCATGTCATTGATACAATAGCCTAAGGCTTTTCAAATCCACTTGACTTTCGGCGAACGTCTTTCGCGTCTGTTACGGATGGGGAAGTCGTATTTGTTTCGCTGTCGGTAAAAGTACGTCATGCATGCACCACATGACACATTAACCCCGTGAAAGTCTTTTCGAGTAAACTACACTCGTCTTCCTGCGACACCCGCCATTCAACTATGCGTTGTTCATTAGGCATTTAAATGAGGAATGACCCTGCTTTATACCAGTGCGTTTTTAAACTGTTTATATTAAACATGAAACAATACTATTTACCCACATGTTTTACTACTAAGACAAAATGAAACTATGACATGTCATGTTTAACAAGTAACACGGTAAGCCACGATATGGTATAATGGTAGAACTGGCGACGGAATGAGTTTGCTATTGGAGGGACTGAGCCGAAGCTTCAGCACCACTCTACTGTCAGGATGTCTCGGAGTGTGGCATCGGAAAACGGCGGAGGCTGTTGAAAATCTTTCTGCGAAACCCTCAAATTGCATCCAAACGTGGGGGTTCGAACACGCAATAGACATTTCTTCCGTACGTAACACATATGGCATGTTGCGACAGAGATATTACCAACAAAATATAAATGGCAAATGAGTGTATTGGTTTTAGTTTATAAATCTATGTCCTGGCTTAGAAAAAGATTTAAGAGATAAGGAGGAACGTAATGAATCGTGAATGATCAAACCTGTTAATGAGGATTTTGGAATAACAGATATTACCAACAAAATATAAATGGCAAGTGAGTTTATTGGTTTTATTTTACAAATCTATGTCCTAGCTTAAAAAAAGATTTCAGAGATAACGATGAACGTAATGAATCGTGAATTATCAAACCTGTTAATGAGGATTTTGGAATAACAGAATGAACAATTGTTCAATGTTGTAGTTAGAAATAAATTACTAACTATCTTACCGAGTAAACACATCCAGGCTCAGCCTTTATCCTTTGGTACAGCCCGCATCAACTGCACCTTCTCCCGCATCGTATAGGCAATTCCAGAGTGTACGTAGGTAGGTAGGTCCGTAGTCGGTGAATACTAACAAAGTATCGTTGAATACTAACAAAGTATCGTTGAGTTCACTTCCAGCCACGCTGAGATGTGCCATAGAAGCTTGTGATTTACATTAATCCTCCCCAAACGGAACTCTACTTATATATCACGTGACTACTGACTTGTACTACGGTTCAGTGCACACCTACATACTCATCGCCTAGTCAACGATCGGCGACGCTATTTATAACACAGCTAAACGGAAGTCCATTAAAGATATGTAACCTGAGGCGTGCTCTGTCTATCTGTCTGTCTGTCTGTCTGTCTATCTGTCTGTCTGTCTGTCTGTCTGTCTGTCTGTCTGTCTGTCTGTCTGTCTGTCTGTCTTTATGTATGTATGTATGTCTGTCTGTCTGTCTGCCTGTCTGTCTGTCTGTCTGTCTGTCTGTATGTATGTCTGTCTGTATGTCTGTCTGTCTGTCTGTCTGTCTGTCTGTCTGTCTGTCTGTCTGTCTGTCTGTCTGTCTCTTTCTCCCTGCCTCCCTGCCTCCCTGCCTCCCTGCCTCCCTGCCTCCCTGCCTCTGTCTCTATCACTCTCTATCACTCTCTATCACTCTCTATCACTCTCTATCACTCTCTATCACTCTCTATCACTCTCTATCACTCTCTATCACTCTCTATCACTCTCCCTCCCTCCCTCCCTCCCTCCCTCCCTCCCAATATAATGACCCATCCACGATCTCAACATTGTAAATAACACGAGCAGTGTGTGGTTGAAATCACCCAATATTGTCTCGCCGACCACACTTCGCGTGAGCGAATTTATCGGCTGAGTTTAAGAGAGGAGTTTTGCCAAGGGATGTGTCAGGGCTGGTACTGACGTAAACAGCAGCAGCGACCCCTAGTGCGCGGGGATGGATGCAGGCAATATCCGGAACAGTTGACCAATCAATCTCCACATGAGCATCTTGACTTATTGCGGGATGAATTTCACACCACGTATGTTGATATGTATACTATTTGGTGTGCCAATCGCAGACGTTGGATATGTTGTCTCTACAAATCGTTGTGCCCATGTGTGTGCGTGTGTGTGCGTGTGTGCGTGTGTGCGTGTGTGCGTGTGTGCGGTGTGTGGTGTGTGTGTGGTGTGTGTGTGGTGTGTGTGTGGTGTGTGTGGTGTGTGTGGTGCGTGTGTGCGTGTGTGCGTGTGTGCGTGTGTGCGTGTGTGCGTGCGTGTGTGCGTGTGTGCGTGTGTGCGTGTGTGTGTGTGCCTGAACGTCAATGTCTAGCAATGCCTGATTTAACGTCGATAAAGAAACGTAACTCTAAAACTAATATTCAGTCTACACTACACGATTGCTCATTATAAGACCTGGTATGTCATAAGCATATGGATAGAGGGCGCTCTCGAAACTTGACCTGTCACCACATATCTGTGCATTCATGTCTTCCATGACGAAGTGTATATCGACCCGCTATCAAAAATTCTTACCCCAATTTTGGATGCATAATGTTATTTCCAACACACCACTAATAATACTGGGTGCTTTGCCCCTAAGCACCCTGAATTCTATCGCATTCGGTTGGTCATTAAATATAGACATGTGTATATATAAATACTGAAGATAACGCTGGTCGAGGGCAGGTCGTATCGCCCCTATTCAGACAACCACTCAAATATTCGTTGATCATTCGTGTCAGCAGGCTTTGACTTCAATAGCCAACAAGTGCAGTTTGGTATGTGGTCTTATCAACGAGAAGCTAGAAGTATTATGAGCTCTGTGTAAAATAATTACAAGTTCAGAACTATGTGCTCATATCGTCGTCAACTGATCAGCTATTTGAATATAGTAATCTGTGACGATATTTAATAATGGTGGTGTGACCCCACGGTTTAACGGCAGCATGATGGTGGCGCCACCTGACGGAGTTCACTATGGCAGTAATGACACGAGGAGGAAAGCGCGTTATTTACTTACACATTTTGATCGATTTCATGCATTAATTATAATTTTTTTGATCCCGTGACAAATGCACACGCGTAGTACAAGTGTAGTAGATACACCATGCGAAGCTTGGTCATCGTAAGTGAACATTTTGATAGCATTTTCGAGGTGCGGGCCTAAACTGCAAAAGTACCCGTTCTAGACTAAATGCATAGCGAAATTTTCACGGTAAAGCTCGAAAATAATGTGAAGTGAGAGTTTTGTCAAATCAATATCTGCCATTTTTAAGAAGGTCAACGTTCAACTCAGTGCTGTCATCTCATTGGATGTTTACTCATTTGTTGTGCGTCGTACAATTGCCTCGATCGTACGAGTGCCTCGACCGTACGAGTGTCTGGATCGTTCGTACGAGTGCCTCGTACGAGTGCCTCGTACGAGTGCCTCGAACGAGTGCCTCGTACGAGTGCCTCGTACGAGTGCCTCGTACGAGTGCCTCGTACGAGGGCCTCGTACGAGTGCCTCGTACGAGTGCCTCGTACGAGTGCCTCGTACGAGTGCCTCGTACGAGTGCCTCGTACGAGTGCCTCGTACGAGTGCCTCGTACGAGTGCCTCGTACGAGTGCCTCGTACGAGTGCCTCGTACGAGTGCCTCGTACGAGTGCCTCGTACGAGTGCCTCGTACGAGTGCCTCGTACGAGTGCCTCGATCGTACAAGTGCCTCGTATGATTGCCTCGTACGAGTGACTCGGACATGCATGATATACGTACGATTTTATGTCCGATTTTGCGATACACGTACGATTAGGATGGTTTCATCCGCGTCACCCGTACGAGTCTTTCGTACGTGTATCACCACCTTTGTAGAGCGCAGTGGCTCAGGGGTAGAGCTTCGGACTCTCGACTACGAGAACCCGGGTTCGAATCCTGGCTGCGGCGTTAAAACCTTGGGCAAGTTGTTTCACTCTACATTGCTCCAGTTCACTCAGCTGAATTAAATGAGTACCTGGCTATAGACAGTGGTGGAAATGTGTACGAGCAGCCTTCGCGCATTAATTGTAGCATATGGCTGGATGCTTCCCAGAGAAGCCGAGATGGTGTCTGAGTGAACAGGTCTGTCAGGGAAGTAAAGTGTAAAGCGCTTTGAACGGTCCTGAGGATAGGATATTGCGCTATATAAGAACTGCCTTTACTTTTTACTTTAGGCGCTCGAGAAAGAATTTGATTTAATATATCTAGGAGCGTATACATAAATCGTTCGAAGGTATGACTCGATCGTACAAGTGCCTCGATCGTAAGAGTGCCTCGTACGAGTGCTTCGTACGAGTGCTTCGTACGAGTGACTCGTACGAGTGCTTCGTACGAGTGACTCGTAACAGTAAAAACATGTTTAGATTTTATACACCAAACTATACCCGCTGTACGTCTACACAACTGTTAAACCTGTGTAGTTTTTAAAATTAAATTGTCATAGGCATAGGTGGAAAGTTTTAGAAATTGACAACTACTCGAAGAGTGGATGCACAATGTACAGTGGACTGTATATGAGAACAAGAATATTCAATTCTGTGCAATTTCTCACAAGAATTCGACACTTGTGTACAGTGCAAACTATGTGGGTATAACAAAGGTATATATGACCTGTCCCCAATCAGCTCCAGTTGCGCGGAGTCTCGCCATGTATCGTGACCCACTTACAGGCCCTATTATTAAAATAAGTACAACCTCTGAGTGTTTTGTCCAACAACATCATTTATTGCGTAACATGTTTTTTAAAGTGAGACATGTACTATTAGTAATTTGTTTAGGTTCATTTTATGGATCAGATCTAGGAATGATTGTTAGTGAAACGCCAACTTTCGTGTTCGGTCCTAAGTGAGGGGAAAAATTCAATTTATGGACCTAAATCGGGATTACGTGCTTTTGCTAATGTTAGTGAACCGGGCCCCAGTACTTGACAATACTGTTGATAAGAAGTCTGTTTGTTGGGAACGCTGACGGGTCATTGTAGAGTTAACGTCGACAACGAGTCACCAGGACGACTCAACAGCCCCAGCGTCTTGGTCTGACGTATCTGTTATTACAGCAGACTTTGTAATCTGTATTGTACCACTTGCGATTGCACCCTACATGGAGACGCACAAAACAAGTCTACATTAATCCATTAAGCCAACAGAGGCTACAGAGAGGAGGAAGATTTTTTTCTTAGTTACGCTTCAAGTACAAACTGCAGAGTTACGAAGTAACTTTGAAATAGGTGTTGTGTGTATCATGAGTTAGTATGTTAAGTTGTACGTGCGTGTGTATATATTCGGTGTTCGTGTAGGTGCTGTTCTTGTGCGTATGTGTGCGTGCGTGTGTGTATGCGTAAACGTCAGTACATTATTATGCAGACTCTATTTCAAAGCAGTGATCAGCAAATATGACTTACTTTTCCAGTTTGGATATTCATTCTTCTCAGGCGGGAAGATCTGACTGTCGACTAGTGTCCCGACCATAAAGACAACCAAGAGCAAGACGATGATCTTAGTGGCATTAACCCTGCAACATATCAAGTAGATAAACACCATGAGATAAGCTTAATTGAAAATTGACATTTTAACATTTCCACGCTGCCATCATTACAATAAACTGTCCAACGACAACACCAAATATGTCGAATCATATTATACTTGCTGTCCTTTTTTCAAAACTACATAATGCGCCACAACATTAAAGAAACACGATGATAATATTTACACTGCACGTATGCCTATGATATCTAGAAAACACATCGAGTTTCGTTAGTTTCGTTCACAATGTAAAGTGCAATAAATAATCCTGATACCATAATTAATTCATGTAATTCCTTGATTGGCAATAACGTAGAGGTGAGCAAAATTAGCCACAATACCCTCTGATGTTTTAATTTACACGTTCTAAACAGCAGACGTCACATTACAAATTACTGCTCGACCAATTCTGTGTAGAGGACCTGGCACCCTACTTATCATGCATTGTATAAACTAATGATGATGAAATGGCAAGTATTTTTTGCATAATTCACCCTTGGCGGGCAGTTCCGTTAAATTAACTCCCACCTCAATATCACGAGAAATGATTCAACTACGCTAAAATGAGGTACCACAATAACTAATCCGACAGAGGGCGCTCTAACGCAACTAGGGTCTTTGTGCCGTCTTTTTGTATTCTTAACGTGTGTAAAATGCGGAACATTTTGCGGGGCGTTTTACGGAACGCTTGTTTAAATCATCCTACAATCAGCTGTTGAACTCGCATGACTCCGAAGCCTCACACATAGCTAAATATGAATACAGTGTCATATGTCCGTCAATGTGAAGGCATAATATGTACATTAATGTACATTTACAGCCGATGAAACATCGACTGGTGGCCTGACGACAGGTGTGCTGGCTCGATTCTGGAACGGATGTTTAAAATCATCTACAGAATCGTTCTAGCACAGCTGTCGGGTCATCAGTCGACGTTCCATCGGCTCATTCGGCTGTAAATGTACATTAATGTACATATTATGCTTTCACCTTGACAGGCATGTTATATTTAGCTATGACTATGTCTATGTGTGAGGTTTCGGAGTCATGCGAATTCAACAGCTAATAATCAATAGAGGATGATTTAAACAAGCGTTCCGCAAACCATGGACACAAATCCACGTTAGTCGCTATAGGAACTAGGCTCTAATTGTGTATCAGCGCCTCTAGCGACGAACGTGGATTTGTGTAACCCCATTGCCTTGGTGGGCAAAGGGCACTCGTGCAAACATATGACTGTCACGAAATCGTTAAGTTAACCGGGTCAAACATTTCCTTTAACCGAGTTTTCCCCGACCGTGGGCGTGGACGTTCCCGTCCGGCTGAATAAGTCGGCAGTGTATACCAGTCAGGGCCGAGGTTATAAAACCGTACTCAGTACTCCGTGCTCAAATTCCATGCTCAATCCTCGCTTTCACACCGTGCTCAATGCTCAACGTAGGTCACCAAACTTTCTGAGTACGGTTTCGTACTCAGACTTGAGCACGGAACGTCCAAATCCTGAGTATGCTCAAGACCGTGCTCAACGCCGTACTCAGACAAACAAAGATGGCAGCTCACGTAGAAATTGGTCGATTTCGTTATCAAAGTTCGATTTCAGCGTCCGAGTTGATTACGAGGTGTTGTCGATCCATTTGAAGAAGTGGTGTATCCATAATGATTTAACAGGCACTGTGTTGTGCCTAAAACGGCGGTGTTTACTGAACATTTGCAAACTTAAGCGGCAGACGACGACAGTACGATACAGTGTTGCAATAATTATATTTTGGTGGCAGTTTTTCGATGATGGGACCATTCGTTTACTGCTAGGCGACACACGCTCACGGCCAATTGCCAGACGAAATTTCTCCAAAACTGTGTGTTGTCGTTGGACGAGTAATGAAGTAGAGTCGTGGACATTTAGCCATATGATGGGACGTATGTACTATTCTGACCTTCTCGAAATAAACAAGAACAACATGAACGAAGGAAAATTTTAAATGCTCAAGTTATTAATCAGAATAAAAATGTAAATATTTTTATACTCCTTTTAAACAGAACAAATAAAATCATTGGCAGAAAGAATATTGCAAATGTTTAAATTATTTTCAAATATACATCAAACACAAGCCAAAAAACGACGATCATGAGGTATTGATGTATGCCTAATTAAGATAGTAATGCCATATGCCAATATTCTAAAATATCTTAAACACATATTCAACATGCAACTACAAAATGGAGATGTTTCGGGTTACGTGAACATTTTATAACCACCGTGAGCACGCATTCTCAGCTGAGCATGAGATCTGAGTCTGAGCACGGAGTTGAGCATGAGCACCGAGTACGATTTTATAACCTCGGCCCCAGGTGTGGCCGAGCAGTCCGTCGGCGGGTCAAATCGTTAATTTAACCGGGACAAACATTTCAGTGTGTGACACCTTTAACCGAATACGGGAGTACGGGGCTGACAACGAACCATGCTGGGACTGCAAAATCGACATGTTGTATTTTGCCTGAAATAAAGTCATTCATACTGTTAATTGACGTTACCAACGTTACAATTACCATCATCACATATACAGCTGGGTGAATTGGAACAAAGTGAGGTGACAGAAATTTGCCATGGATCGGCAGCGAAAGGATTCGTGCTAAACATTACACAATTAAGTTAAGATTCTTATAAATTATACGGATGCGGCTTGCGGATAAGGCTGCGATCTGCGGATGCGTCAAACGTTATACATCTAGAGAATCTGCATATATGGCGGAAAGCCATGCGTTTAGCTCAAATTTTGACAGTGCTGCTAGATGGGAGCATAGTAGGATTCCTTATTTTGTTATGATTAGTTTACTTTTTACAACCTGCATTTCTAAGCGTCGTATCTCAGCCCCAGGCACGTACAAACATTGTAAAATGTACATGGAATAATCACATGAGAGTAATTATGAAAATAACTTTATACAACCACATTTGTCATTTGATGTTCGAATGTTGATGTCAATGTAATCGAAAATAGCAATATTTTACACGTGTCACTTTAAAGTATGGCATTGACATTGTTGTCACATAATTAACATGTCCAATCTCGTTATAGTACAGATATACGGCGATGGTAAGTGTTTTCAAACGAACACGTCGGCTAAGTGTATTAATCGCTGCTGACTGTTGGCCATTGAGATTGACAATTGTTCTATCTTAAAACAATGTTTCGGACAAAAAAGCCAAATAATTCTGGAAAATGTATTGGCTGAAAAATACACTTTACTGCAGAATGCCCGCTCACATGTTGTAGGGGCTCTATCTCGTTTTCAAACACAGAAACTGATTTCTTGCGACTCTGAACACTGCGACAATTCACTAAAACAATCAAACACGGTTACAATGATTAATAGTAATTGATAATTTTGCAACGTCTTTCCGTTTTTGTTTGCCATAATTTCGGTAATTGTAATACGATGTGTTTGCGAGCGATTAATTATAATGTAATGTAATATAATACTATAATATAATGTAACATCAATATTATTATCAATGATATGCTATATGCAACTATATAGGTATGTACGTATGCATGCATGCATGCATGCATGCATGCATGCATGCATGCATGCATGCATGCATGCATGCATGCATATATGCATGCATGCATGTATGTATGTATGTATGTATGTATGTATATATGTATGTATATGAGTTAACAGCCACAGGTCCACCAAAAGAAACAAACAGATTTAGCCTGCATAAAGCCCTGTGTGCCGCTGTTACTGTGCGAAGCGATCGCGTAAAATACAAAGGGTAAATACGCAGTAGACATTTTAGTTTAGTATTTAAGGATATCAGCAGTATCTGTTACACAACTTTTGCGAAAACCGAACAATAGCAATAAAGCGAGTTTTCCAGTTAAGCCCGGATTATCACGCGGCCGAAGACCAGGCGCAAGGCTGGACAAAGCGCTCAAGGCCAAGCAGTTATGCTGTCCAGATACAACGTTTTTTAATGTTACATTATTACTGCTAAAATATATGTGAGCGCGTGTGTGTGTATTTATTGTTAGACTTAGAGTATACACGCGCTAAAATATCTTGACAATTGCGATGCCCCATCCCCTAGCAGATTATGCCACACGTTAACATTTTGTTGCGTCATGCATGACGTGAGCGTGATCCCAATTTCGGGGATACACTGAGATAAAAGAACGTAACTGTCAAGCCTTTTTAGTGCGGGAGACTTGCCTTCTGGGTGAAAAATAATTTTCATTAGCGTTCCTGTGATGAATACTGTGAACAGTTGCCTACAATCTTGGCTATACATCACCATCACGGATTATGGCGCTGTGACGTCATGTGATATGCGTTTGTTAATTATGTAACGGTGCAGAAACTGATGTGTGACAGAAACCGTGTGACTATGTTTACTAAATAAATGTTACGTAAGTCGAGGATGTTTTATGTACACATGGGCACTGCCACTTGTGTAGTCAGTAATGTAGAATCCTGAGATCGGACCCACCTCGATTTCAAATCAATTTTTGCCGTACGTATCATATGTCTTATGACTTATGTTGTTAATTGTATCGACTACGGGTTTACAAATATTTCATTTTTTTATATTAAATCATTCAAAGTCATCCCAAGCATATAAATAAGTTTCGCAAACAGCGCAATACTTAGCGCACTTGTGCAGTAGAAAAGACAATGCGGTCGGCATAAAAGAAGTAAACATGGTAGACTTACCTGTGTACGTTAAAAGTGCTGTCGCCTAGCAACTAGGTTTGAATGGGCCAACCAATGGGAAAGGCTAAACGCAGGACCACTCGAAACCATGACGTCACCCATTTATGTGCAATTCTATATTTGCTTGCCGCGCATGAGATCTTTTCAGCCCAGATAAGGGCGCCGTTAGCGGGAAACAAACAGAAATGGAAGGAAGCTGGTTTCTTGCCAGTTTAAAAAACGTATTAGTAAATGGCTAAATAATCGTAATGGAACCTTCGATAGTGAGTACCGGCTATTGTAGACGATGGACGGTAATGCCGGCACATAGAGATTATAATATGTCTGACAAGCCAGTTTGACAATCACCATCGGCATCGCATCGGCATCAGCATCGCTAGGGCCTAGGCATCACTCGGTCAGACACAGGTCAGTCACAGCATTTGCTGATATGCACCGGTATTGTATTTGATTACGCAGGATCTTGTTAAGATAGTAGGTGACGCGAGGGACGAAATGATAAATAACAGTGACATTGTCATTGACATTGTTGTCATTGAGGACTTTGCCTGGTAGTAGGTAGGTACATCAACAAAATTTTCAAAATTGGCATAGAATCATTTAAACACTTTTGTGTGATAGTGTATGCTATGTAGTTTACAATACTTTTTGATTTTTTTCAATAGCTTTATTATTAACAACGTTATTCGACTTTTGGTAGTCAGGAAAACAGGCCAATGTGTCCACAGGTTTCATATCCATTTTCTGTGACCTGAAATTTGTGCTGCCACCGAGTGGCAGACAATGAAAACAAAAGTTATGACATTTGTTTTTTAAAGTTGACCTTGACGTAATTGTCTTGGCCAGAATTTTTTTCTAATAAGGGTATTTATAAGATTAATTGTTAATAACCAAGTGTTGACCCCCCGTATCACGTGACCTTGATATGACCTTGGCGTGACCTAAATAATTGACTAATGCTGGCAGGTGACGTATATTGTTGAGAGATGACCTAATTATATTATTAAGTGCAATCCATGAACTGAATAGTTTGTAATTCCACATACAGGTTGTTGTATTGGATTATAATCAACATTTAGTATATCAAAGTGGGAACCATCAATTACATTTATTGTTAAAGTTGACCTGGTGTAATTGTATTTGGTCAGAATATTGTTATTGTGAATAATATCACAGTACAAAGTGAACCATAATATACTGGGAACAACTTTATTTTGTACAATGTCTCGCATTTTAATATGAAATAATATACTATATTGTTCACAGTATGCAGCCGACATGTATACATGGAAAACAAGTGAAACAGAAGTACAACAACCAGTCGGCTTCATTGCATGTAATGAGAATTGACAGTAAAACGTAATGCATTGCTGACTCAATGTTTGTAATATTAAGTTCAGTGGCAATCAGTGCCAAGCTAAGTGTATCGATGTTCATAAGACACATCAGGTACCGACTACCCCACCAGGTGTCAACGTGTATCATTGTTCAAAGCACTAATGTATCCACATCCCAATGTTCACAAGACACTACAGACTCATTGCAGATATTGTCAGTCCAGTGTCATAAATCTAAGCATGTTACATGTGACAGCGTTTACAGGACACTACACACTCCAGTGTATATATTGTAATTTCATTGTCATAAATCCAAACACGTTGTCTGTCAATGTTCACATTCACACCATTTTCTTTCGTCAATTGCATTTTCTGGAAAATAAAAAATACAGATTAGATTTATCTTACTATGTCATACATTTTAGTAGTGCAGTTTTTACCACACCGCACACAACACCGATTTTGCAAGTGTCATGATTCATGACAGAAACCAACGTGGAGGTGACGATGTGAATATTCTGTTTCTGTATGTGCATATGCGACAACGTTTGTATGAATTTGCATTTGAGTGTATAAAAAATAAATTTATTAACAATCAAAATAAGTGACATATTATTTGCTCTCAGATGCCTGCCACAGAAGCTCGCTGGCCCAGGCATCTTCTTTATATTATTTATCTATTTATATATATATATATTATATATATATATATATTATATATATATATATATATATATATACATTACTATGTTTATTCTTACACATAATAGGTCTGAATAGCAAAATATAAATAATATATTAGTTGTTCTCAGTTGCCTGTCACAGAATCTTGGTGGCCCAGGTATCTTCGAGCATTATCTATACCTAACTATATAATTATATTACAACTATCACAAGTTTCACAAGGCTTCATATAGCATGTTTGTTGTTTCACTGTTTAACAAAATTGTGGCATTGCATTAAAAAAAAGTTAATTGTATATAAATGTACAACAATTTCAATACAACACAAATGAAGGCACCACAATAACAATATCTAATTTTGTACATCATTGAAAAAGTAGTGCTGGTAGTGAATTTAATGTTAAACAATGTATTATCAATAATAAAAAATCAGTCCAGGTCCAGCCAAAACATACCACGGTCATAACGCTTTTAAAATATGAATTAATATTTTCGCCTATTTTATAAATTAGAAATTATTGATGTAATTCTACAATTATAATATTTATATTCATAATTATTTATTTACCAAAAATACACCAGGATTGAAGCGCAACGAGGTTTGATTGTGTGGATTTTGAATCATATGAAACGGCGTGACCTACATTCCTATATTAACTATGCCACACTTGCAGGACATACGAATCGAACCACGTGATCGCACTTGTGAATATTGGCCCGCTTCAATCTACTCTCACTTTCACAGACCCAGTAGAACAGCTCTAAATGAATTAAAAATACGATATATTTTAAAGATGTTTTTAAAACTTCAATCCATACTCCGTGTAAAAGCATTTTAACACAGCACGCGCCCCGTCGAACATCATTATGCAACGTGGCGTACGTGCCGCGAGCACCGTGCGCACCAGCGCGCGCACCGCCAGCAAAGTTCACTTTTCAACTTTAAACGCCAAACTGCGTGCGACATGCCTATTTTCCACGCGCTCGTACGTTCTTGCACGCAGGTCCACATAGATAACACGAATACCATTTTAACGTAGATATACATAAAATTCTCTGCGTGAAGTATAAAAGTTCTGCATGCAAAATTAATAGTACTTTTAAACGATTTTTCACAACGTAAAAGTAAACATCCACTCACCTCGGTTGAAGTCGTCGGAAAAAACCCGCGAATTTCGCTATGACGTAGTTCAATCTTTCATTGGTGCATGTGATCATCAAAATAGGTCGAACAATCATTTGCATAATGCTGGCAAACATTCTTGGGGAATCCCCGTTTTCGGCGTCACTACAGCAATGGCGTCCGCGACCGGCCTCAGATTTTGGACCAGATTCATGAGACATAAGTAGGCTCTGACTCTGTCTCTGAATCTGATCTGGCAAGAAGAAGCTTTTTGTATTTTAAGGGGGAGCATCCGTTATCATCATACAGAGATTTATATTTATTGTCACAATTATTAAAACACTGTTTTGTGACTCACATTTTGGCACTATTATTGAATATTGTTGATTTCCATTATATGCTATGCAAAATAATTTAGATGCTTATGACAACCATGTCCATGATGGAGATGAATTTATTCAATATAACAAATGTAAACATGAACATAAAATGTTAATAGAGTCACTGAGTCAGTGTACACCATATCAAGCAAGTATTACACATACAATTCTTGCACTTGTTTCCATTGTGATCAGTGATGCCTGGCTGTAGTCTATGTAATACCTGGTACCTTTCAACTCATACGTGCCAGCTGTTTTAATATATTTATCAACATTTTTATCACAGCTGCTACAGGCTACAGGACAGTGCAAAAATTAGACAAGGCAGAGGAGAGGCTAAGATTAAGGCAGTCACCTCAGGTCCTGGTTATGGCAGATGCAGGGAGGATACGTAGTATGCGGCCCATATCTGATCAATCCAGGTAATTTAAACATTTTAACAATCCACAACGTATAAATTACCAAAATATTTTAATATGTCCATTTATATACACATTTGGTTTATTCACATTTACATATTACCTTGGGACATAGAAAACTGGGATGACTTTTGCACTTGTATAATGCATATTATACCCAGTGTGTCAACACAGACATTAATACACTTTAAAAAAAGTATTCAGCATACAACGCAGTGTTTCCCCTGAGTAAAATGTTGGGCAACGTGGTAGGATGGGCTGAGCGAAGGCCGAATGCATGGTTCACGCTATGTGAGTCCGGGGGCATGACCACCTAGATCAATTTTTTAAAATTACCTTCAAAATGGTGCACTCTGAAGGGTGTTTTAACTTATTCCCTGAGAAATAGAGAGGACAGAAATGCACAGAATGCGCTTTACATGGCAGAAATCAAATAATTATATACTACTAAAATTAGGTATCACTGTAATAAAAATAATAACTTTAATTCATCACTGTTTTGAAAATGAACATTATTTCCCTAATACCCACAACCCACCCTTCTTCCCCTGGGACAACCTTGGTAAACACTCTGTTGCTGTAGATGCTGCTGTAGCAGAAAATTTCTTGCTACCTTTTTTATGAAATGCTGTAGTTCTTACATGAAACATTATTTTGTATATTTATTGATTACGGCAATGGGCACTGCATAATTATTTACTCCCAACTCCACTACCATGATGCATGTTTTTTGTTTACTGAAATAAATTGAATACATGCTTTTCTTTACAGGACAACAGGAAACTGAACAGTGTTTACTACCACTAGTTCAACAAGTTAATATGCTATACTGGACAGTTGTATTTGCGGACAGGACTATACAGCCATGAGACGTGCAAGATGCTGCATATTAAATGTCAAGTATTCGAATGTCAACCAAGTGAAGTGATCCCTGTTGTACCGTGTTGCATCGTGGCAGACTCCCCAGTACCAGAGAAGATCTAACAGAGAAGGGTCACTTCGGCAGTTCCATTTTGAATTTTGAGACAGTAGCGCCTCTAGCGGACGAATGTGCCGTGTTAGCAGACTGCCAGATGAAACTGCAGTACAAATTATATGTTCAATTATTCATACGTTATTGAAATTGCACTTGAAGCACTTCATAAACACTGAAGCATTTAAACTTGCATTAGAGCACGTAGCAACATTTTTTTCACTATCCAGACACTAGCCAGGCCTATTAATACATTTGTTTACATCATATTATAGCGTGTTATTTACTTGCTTGCACACCTGTGGCTGACGTTGGCCGTGTCATGCACTCTCCCCAGCCCCCCCCCCCCCCCCATTTCCTATAGCCACGTCAGCACTTGTTTGGGTTTTTATATTGTTGTGTTTGTTTTTAATGATAATATGTATATATATATATATATATATGTATATATATATATATATATTAATATATATTTAATATATTATATATATATATATATTTTAATATATATCACATAATATGAAATATATTTGTATATAATAATATTAAACTTATATATATATATATATATACATATTTATATATTATACATAATACATGTGTGTATATATAATGCATTTGTAAGAAATGTTTATTTATGCAATATAATATATATATATATATATAATTATATATATAACATATATACATATTTTAAATGGTAATGATAATTTACATATAATATTATATAGATTATTGATATATTTAATATATATATATATATTATTTAATATATGTGTATATAATAATTATAGACTTGTTATGTATATATATATATATACATAAATATATATAAGTTTATAATTATTGTATACAAATTTATATTACATTTTAAATATATATTAAATAATATTAAATAATATATATACATATATAAATTACATTATCATTATTATTTATAACATGTATATTATATACTAAATGATTAAATTATGTGCAAAAACACAATAATTATACACTTATATATATATATATTTATATATAATTATATATATAATATATTTATATATTTTAAATGGTAATGATAATTTACATATATATATAGATTATTGATATATATATATTTAATATATTATTTAATATATGTGTATATAATAATTATATATATATTATGTATATATTATATATATATATACATAAATATATATAAGTTTATAATTATTATATACACATATATTACCTATTAAATATATATTAAATAATATTAAATTACATTGTCATTATTATTTATAATATGTACATTATATATTAAAGGATTAAATTATATATATTGTATATTATATATATATTGCAAAAACACAATAATTATATACTTTTTTATACGTGTCTTTGCAATATATAAAATACATAATTTAATATATAATATACATTTTTTTAATAATAATTATAATATATATATATGTATATATATATACATATACATACATATATAATTTAATATTATTTAATATGTAATATTTATCAATCTTAATATACATGTATACATTAATATATATATACATATATATATATATATAATTATGTATATATATATATAGTATATAATTATTGTATACATGTATATTCAAATTCTTACATATTAGAAAAATAATCAAACAGTGTTCATGGATAATGATTATTGATAGTTTTACTCGCAATAACATAATACCGGTTTGAGCATTTTAACAAAACGTTTGTATTTAATGATGATTATTTCCTGGTAGTATAAAATAATTAAAAGTTCATAACTATGTGCTCTTATCTTCAACTTACTCGATGCACCCGTAGGTCGCGCAAAATGAGCCGGTTGATCGACTTTTCGATGTACTTGGCGGTGGTGTGGCCATTGTCTAATGTCAAACAAATGAAGCGGCACATTCGTCCGCTTGGGACGCTGCGCTCCACGCGCTAAAATGGCGGCCCATTATAAATTGCGAAGTAACCCTTCTCTGTTAGATATTCTCTGCCAGTACTGATGGTGTATACACTGGCTTCCAGGCCGGTCAGATACCCTGAATGACTAGAGACCAATGTAGAACGCAGGGTGCTTAACATGCGAATATGGTGATGGAACAGTGGCTGCCATGGTCTGGCAAATATGGAATGAGCCTTTGGTCAACCTCTCTCGATACTGTAAGACAGGTTCGACATTCTTTGGTGAACTACATCAGCTTGGATATCGATGATATTGTGTTAGTTCACTCTCTTTGATGACCCTGCATACCATCTTCCTGGTATTTTGCTGAACATCAGCATCTGCCTATACAAGAAACAAAGTGAAAATTAACATTGCTCTGACATGTATGATATTTTATATGTGAGACACACTTAGCAAAAGACAATACCATGGTAATACAATTGTGTTGTATTCATGTTATAAAATGTAAATGATACACATGTTATACATTACTCAGACCTGTTATATCGAACATCTCTACTAATGTGGGAAACATTCTGCCACACTGAAATTAATATACGTAAATACCAATTGTAGAAAAGAAAGGTATTTGCCACTATCTCTAACCGGTACTCTTCATAGAGTTGAGTAAACATATAGCAATTGCACATGTAACTCTCAGTTACTTTAGTTAATATAATATTTATTATTTGTAAAGTGCAATATCCAGCATGGCCAAAGTGCTGTACATATTTGTTATGTACATAATGTTATTATATGTATGGGTCATTCCGTGTGAACGCAACCAATGAGGTTGCTCTCATCTCTTAGATTTTTGTATGGTGAGAGCCTTAGATTCTTGAATAGATCAGTATGGTGAGAGCCTTTGGTAAGATTAGTAAGAATCCAAAATTTGAGCATTCTAGCTTAACTAGTTTTCAAGATACGGCAGGTTGAAATTTGGGACTTAGACGTTTTTCGACAGCTTGTTAAAAATAAATAATTGTATTCACATTTCACTAGTCAATATCTTCTACACTCTTTAGCCTGTGACAGTGAAATTGTGTGGAGTTATTCTCTATAATATAAAGATTACATAACTACAATTAGAACATAAATACAGTGTATGGTTAATGTGCAACAAGTTGATAAACATCATGATTTATTCAAAATATTACACGCGGGAGGGTTTTCAGACCCTGATTGTGAGCAAAATACACACACCTTAGATCCAAATGGTACATATTTGGTACCAAAACATAAATATGTGCAAATCTGAGAAATATGGTACGTTTAGCTGCCTTAATTATGAATCTATACATGTGCAAAGACGGTACGTTATTATATTACACCGATAAACACTGCTCCATCGTGGAATTCTTTAATTATTTTGACAAAGGTCTCGGGACATCCATATCTCCTTAGTATAGTCCACAAGGTTGACCTGTCTGTGATGTATGGTATGCCAATGTAAATGCATAGAACGACATATGCAGTCCATGAGATCAGTCTTGGAAGATGACGAGACTCGAGGTCGATCAGTGTTATCCCTCTCTCTGCTTGTAATTGTAATAACGTGATTTGTTCAGTACTTCTGGTGTCGAATCAGATATGTATGAATGCGAGATGTCAGGCCAAGACGACACGTTTCATGGTGGCAGCTACGGTTGAATCCGGCGCTTTCGACATTCGTAAATAGGTCAACACGCACGCGGCACCGTCGAGTCGACGCTGGCCAGCTCCGATTTGTTTTCACTGAGTAAGTGATAGACATTGCCATTAATAGGCAGCCATGGGTGATCTGTCAGGTATAGAGCCGCCCCGCATGAACTGGTTAGCCACTGATTTACCCACGGAGTTTCGTTCATTCCGTCAATATTGCGAACTGATTTTCAGTGGGCCCTTTGCTGAAAAAGGGCAGAGTGAACGTGTGACCTACATCCTGCTATGGGTAGGACAGGAGGGTCGGCGAAAGAACAATACGTGGGACCTCAGTGAAACTGATAAGAAAGACGTTGAGGTCATTTGGGCTAAATTCCAGGCTCTGATAGAACCCAAGTCTAATTACAGGCTGAGCCGTTTTCATCTGCAAAAATTCAGGCAGATGAGCTCTGAGACAGTTGACGAATTTATGACACGCTGCAAGACGCAGGCGCGTAAATGCAAGTTCCGTGATACTATTGACGAATTTATGACACGCTGCAAGACGCAGGCGCGTAAATGCAAGTTCCGTGATACTACAGAAACCGTGGAGAGGTTGATCGAACAGTTAGTAGTGGGTGTCCGGCACGGGAAAGTGCAAGAAAAGCTACTGTGCCGTGATGAGACACTAACACTTGATGCGGCGATGGACGTTGCTAGAACGCATGAAGCAACACTGGCCAACATGCAGCAGTTCTCAGGAGACGCTAGCAGTATCAGTCACGTCAGCCGGTCGCGGAGAACACATGAGCCAAGCGGACGTCGAGAGAAGGCACCTACGTGCGCAAAATGTGGACGTCATCATGCGCCCACAGATCGATGTCCAGCAGAGGGCAGTAGGTGTAACGCATGTGGGAAACTCAATCACTGGCAGCGAGTATGTCGACAGGCTACAGGTTGGACGTCTGGCCCCGGAGGAAGACGACACTCTTCTGGGCGACCAAGATCCCGAGCTAGGTCAAGACGAAGGACCAACCGAGATGAGCGCCAACGAGGTAGTGTTCCCTCCATCAGTCAAGACGCCAGATTCGATCAGCTCAGTGACAACTTCGAGCCGCTTGCTTTTAATACCGTCAACATCAATGCCGTCGAGAGGGACGAGGTATATGCGACTCTCAGGATCACGCTGAAAGACAGGCCTGACACCCCAGCTACACTTCGTGTCAAGGTCGACACAGGTGCGCAGGGTAACGTAATGCCGCTGAGGACGTTCCAGCGCATGTACCCGTCAAGCATTGACACAGAAGGAATACTTGTGCGAGGCAGCCTTGAGCATCGAGACACGATCCTAACTGCCTACAACGGACAATTGATCCGGCAGTACGGTACTACGCGACTGAAGTGTGTGCATGAGACAACCACACACGAAGCAGAGTTCTTTGTTGCTGACACGCCAGGTCCAGTGATCTTGGGACTACTTTCCTGCCGCAAGCTCAACTTGGTGACCTTGAACTGTGCAGTCAGCGAACATCCACCGCCGTTGAACTCGAAGGAAGATCTCCAGCGGCTGTATCCAGATTGTTTTAAGGGCATCGGCAAGTTCCGCGAAACGTTCCACATCACACTAGACCCTGCTGTGACCCCTGTCGTACATGCGCCCAGACGATGTCCGATCCACATCAAAGACGACGTGAGGAATGAGATCAACCAGATGGTAGAACTCGGGGTGATCGAGAAGGTCGAGGAGCCTACAGATTGGGTATCTAGCATCGTATACAGCAGGAAGTCGAACGGAAAGTTGCGCATCTGCTTGGATCCCAAAGACTTGAACACAGCTATCAAGCGTCCGCACTACCCAACACCGACCTTGGAGGAAATTACCCACAAGCTTGCTGGGTCAATGATCTTCTCCAAGCTAGACGCACGTCACGGATACTGGTCCGTGCAGTTAGACGACGAGTCTAAGCGTCTGACAACGTTCAACAGTCCCTTCGGCCGGTACTGTTTCAGAAGACTACCGTTTGGCCTGAACCTCAGCCAAGACGTGTTCCATGAGAGGATGGACTGCATCCTTGAGAAGTGCCCCGGAACGATAAGTATTGCTGACGACGTGGGTGTGTTCGGGAAGACAGAAGCCGAACACGACAAACATCTGCACAACTTGCTGAGAGTAGCACAGCAGCATGGGCTGGTGTTCAACATTGATAAATGCGACATCAAACAGGCGAACATGAAGTTCTTCGGGTTGGAATTCAGCGCAGACGGCGTACGTTCAGACCAAGGCAGAGCCGCAGACATCCAGCGAATGAAAGAACCGCAAAACGTCGCACAACTTCAGGAATTTCTGGGCATAGCCACGTACATGTCGCCATTCATTCCAAACCTGTCGCAGAAAACCGCAACCCTGCGTGATCTTGTGAAGAAGGACGCCGAGTACATCTGGACGGACTCTCACAACGCAGCGTTTGAAGCGACGAAGTCTCTCATCTGTCGTGAAGTGACTCTTGCGTACTTCGACCCACAGGCTGAGAGTGTCATCCAGGTCGACGCCTCCAGCCGAGGACTCGGCGCCGTTCTCATTCAACACGGGAAGCCCATCGCGTTTGCCAGCAAGTCACTTAGTGATTGCGAACAGCGATACGCCAACATTGAACGTGAGATGCTCGCAGTCGTCTTCGGCTGCGAGAGGTTCCACATGTATGTCTACGGAAAATCGTTCGTTCTCGAGTCGGACCACAAACCTCTCGAGATGATCAACTTGAAGAACCTTGCAGCAGCACCGCAGAGATTACAGAGAATGTTCCTGCGAGTACAACCGTATGACTTTGTGTTACGCTACAAGCCAGGAAAGCAAATGATGCTGGCCGACGCCATGTCAAGACAACCGAGTAGCGAGTCGACGCAGATCGACCTTGACATACAAGTGTCATTCGTACAGTTTTCAACGCAGAAACTACAGTCGATCAGAGAGGCGACACAGGCCGACGATGAACTGTGTTCGCTGAAAGCCGTCATCGTGGATGGATGGCCAGATAGTCAACGCCACCTAGCTGCACCGTTGCGACCCTACTGGTCATACCGAGACGAGTTGGCAGTTGAGGACGGTCTTATCATGAAGGGCGACCGTCTGGTGATTCCCCTGAGTCTACAGGCGGAAGTGTTGAGCAAACTGCACGAGGCTCACCAGGGCATAGAGAAGACCCGGCTGCGAGCGAGGTCCTGTGTCTACTGGAAGTCGATCAACAAGGACATCGACGACATCGTGAGGAAGTGCGACGCGTGTCAACGGTTACAGAAACGTCAGGCGCACGAACCGCTGATGCAGCATGAGTTACCGACACGTCCGTGGCAGATCGTCGGCACAGACCTGTTTGCCATACGAGAGGACACGTATCTTCTCATCTGTGACTACTACTCGAAATTCCCTTTTGTCTACCGCATCGAGGGGAAGGTGACGAGTGACCGCATCATATCGAAGATGAGTGAGGTGTTTGCGGAGAATGGATCGCCAAGCAAGGTTGTGAGCGACAACGGTGGACACTATAGCAGTCAGGCTTTTCGAAACTTCGCCGCCGAGTGGTGCTTCGACCACGTAACGTCCAGCCCACACTTCCCACAATCGAATGGATTCATCGAACGTCAAGTTCAGACGGTGAAGTATATCCTGAAGAAGGCAGCGATGTCGAGATCCAACCCGCAGCACTGCTCGCGTTGAGATCCACACCAATCGACAGCCACTTACCGTCACCGGCACAGATGCTAAATGCCCGCAAGTACAAGTCGAACCTCCCCGTGATCATCAGAAATGCACACTGGTCGAAAGACGAAATCAGACGTCGTCTCGCCGAGAGGCAAGAAATCCAACGTCTCAACCATGATAAGCGAGCTATGCAACCACTTGCACCGCTAATACCCGGACAGGACGTTCGTGTGAGAGACACTCAGACAGACACCTGGCAGCCTGCCAAGGTGATATCAACTGATGTACAGCCGCGGTCGTACAACGTCTTGACCCCGACAGGCAATGTCCTTAGGCGTAACCGTCGTCACCTCCGTGAGACGACTGAACGACATACGTTCCAACAAGACAACGTGGACGATACAGACGACTTGACGCGAAGAGACGACATGCAAGTCGTACCACCTCCGTGTAACTCCGTGTTACCCCAGAAGAAGTCAGTCCGTTTCCAGCTTCCACAACCGGAACAATACACTAGCTCCGGAAGACGAGTGAAACGCCCACAACGATTGGACCTGTAATTGTGTTCTAGTTTACACGAACATTATGGCTAATAGTTAGAATAATGATTTGATTTCTCTTGCATACGGACATTAGTAAGTTAGTTATTTTGTCTTTATGTTTTGAAGAAAGAGGGATGTGATGGTATGCCAATGTATATGCATAGAACGACATATGCAGTCCATGAGATCAGTCTTGGAAGATGACGAGACTCGAGGTCGATCAGTGTTATCCCTCTCTCTGCTTGTAATTTTAATAAAGTGATTTGTTCAGTACTTCTGGTGTCGAATCAGATATGTATGAATGCGAGATGAGTCGGACAATCCGACTACACAGATGTCAGGCCAAGACGACACGTTTCACTGTCCACTGTGTCAAAAGCTTTCGACAGGTGAATGAAGACCATGTAGAGGCTTTGCTGTTGTTCAACTGCTTTTTCCTGTAGTTGTCGTAAGGGGAATATCATGTCGATTGTAGAGCGTGAGCGATGAAATCCACATTGGCTTTCTGGCTTTCACCTCTGCAATATTCTGTAGTCTTTTCAGAAAGATTTTTGCCAGGATTTTCCCAGCAGTTGAGTGTAGCGAAATGCCTCGATAGTTTCCACAGTCACTACGGTCACCCTTCGTTTTGTATATTGCAATTATCAAGGCATCTGTAAACTGTTGTGGTAGTTCTTTAGCGGTCCAACAAATGCCATCTAGTCCTGGTGTTTTTTCTAATTTTATTAATTTGATGGCAGCTAAGATTTCTTCTAATGTTGGTGGGTTTGCCATGTCTTCCTGGAGCTGGGTCTGGATCTACTGACGCAAGTGCTTCTTAGTATTTTCTATGCATACATACGCATAAGAGTGCATTCTATGTATGCACGCTCTAGCGAAATGTTCACGAATGGTCGGGCTTTTAGTTTGTTTTACTATGAAACGACAAAAGCCCGATTTTTCTTGACCATTGATACAGCCGGACAGAAGAATGTGACAACTATGTATAATGCAGAAGTTTTAAAATTACTTCTTATTACTTCAATAAGCTTGTGACATACACAAATGTTCTTTAATTACATGTTCACATGGGAACTATATACCACTGTAGCGGGACACAGCGCCAACCGAGTGCCAAATATAGCATCACGCGGTACACATATTTGCCGTTAAAGTCATGGTATCGAGTGGTCGGGCTTTTAGACACACCCTTTCGCCAATGTGGTTCCACAAATCCACGTTAGTCGCTAGAGGCGCTGATACGCAATTAGGGTTTAGTTGCGTGTCAGCGCCTCTAGCGACTAACGTGGATTTGTTTGCATGTTTTGCGGAACGCTTGTTTAAATCATCCTGAAATAATAAAAACGAAGACAAACCTTGTGCAACTTTGCTTACAATTACACTCTAAATCTTAAAGGTTGCTTCATTTCATTCATTTGAGCAACACTGCCAACATCTACAATAAACTTATTTTTCATATTATCTAATCTGCGACTTTGCGATTTTGTTATTAGCTTTTCTGGGTGGATTAAAGCATACTTTATGGTCTATATTCTCTTTAAGAACCTAATTCGTTAGAGCGAGACCCACACGGATTTTTTTTAATTTTCAACGGCAATACCATTTAAAATGGCCCACATCACTATCAGTGGAAACCATATCTTGTTTACCATGTTCTTAGAAGTCATACGACGGCCGTATATAAATGTCAAATAACCCGTACATTTGGCATTCTTCTGTTAAGCAAGTCACCAAGGACGTCGTTGGACTATTTGTATTCACAGACAAAGGGGAACCTGTACGACTTAGAAATCTCACTCAACACATTATCATTGCCTTCCCACGAGAACTCGGTATGTTTCGTTTGGCTACCGTTAGTCCTGGCTCTGTCATATAGGCCCGTAAAAAATGTGAGATAACCGCAGTTTTTCTTTTGATTTGTTTTCTACATACCATGCCTTTCAACAATCCAGGATGTGCTTTTTGAAAATCCGTGGCATAAGGTCACTGGAGCGTGAAATCCAGTGACTCGAGTTTCTAATTCTCACTCGAGGGACCCGGGGTCGGACACACGCCTCGTTAGACAAGTGAATGACGTCGCACATCGACGATCATTTGTGGGGTAAGCCAGGAAGCATAGTATGCTTATAGTGTAACTATAATTTCTTGCCGAATTCACACTGCTGATTGACAATGTTCTGCTTAGCCCTATGCCTCTTATTATCGCAGGCGACTTCAACATTCATGTTAATGACCCATGTGATAATAGCGCCAAAAGCTTCATCAATCTCCTTTCCAGTAGTGGATTACAACAACACATCCACGGTGCTACTCATAAGAAAGGCCACACGTTGGACCTCCTAATCACGCGAGACGTTGATCCACCTGTTATTGGTGATGTAAGTATTACTGCTGGAATATCTTATCACTCAGCAATCTTAGCGAAAATCCATATGCAACGACCTCCAGTGCAGACAAAAGTCATAAGATCACGCAACATCGCGTCAATCAAACTGCCATTATTTTGTGACGATCTAGTTGACGTTGAAGTAATAAATCCCGATTGCCTGAACAACTCGCTGTATGCACAAGTTGAGATATATAACAGTGTTCTATCCCAAGCACTCGAAAAACATGCACCAATGAAAGAACGATGTGTGAAACTTCGCCCAAATTATCCGTGGTTTAATGAAAACATCTTGACAGAGAAAAAGATACGGCGCCAACTGGAGAGTAAATGGAGAAAATCGCATCTTGAAATTGACCGCCAAATTTACTGCCAGCAGAAGCAAATGGTAAATCGACAGATCAAACGAGCAAAATCGCAATACTACAACGATCTATTCAGCGAAGTGGCAAAAGATCAAAGGCAAATTTTCCGTCTGACTGACAAACTACTTCACCGGCGAATGAGTTCAACTCTTCCGAAGTGTGAATCGCAGAAGGATTTGGCCCAGAGCTTCCACATCTTCTTTACCGATAAAATCAAATGCATCCGAGATCATTTTGAAAGAGTAAGTGATCTACACCCTCCTACAAAAGCTCTTTCATCGTCCAAGTTTGTGGGTTTTCATGAAGTGTCTATAAATGAAATACAGAAGATACTCTCAAATTCACCAGGAACAACCTGTGACCTTGATCCAATTCCATCGGCACTGCTGAAGAAGTGTAGTGATGCTGTATTGCCAGCGATGACTAAAATCATCAACAACTCAATGAACTTGGGAGAAATTCCGTCTTCTCTCAAAGCTGCGCAAATCCGACCTATGCTGAAGAAGGTAAACTTGGACTCATCCATGTTAGCCAACTAGCGTCCTATATCACATAAATGTTTTGTCAGTAAGACACTGGAACGGGTGGTAGCCAAACAACTCTCTACATTCCTCGCCAACAATAATCTTATCGATGAATTCCAGTCGGCCTATCGTGCACACCACAGCGTAGAAACCGTATATTGCTAAACGTCCATAACGATCTGCTGCAGGCCTTGAACTGCGGCAAGATAACTCTTCTCGTGTTATTAGATCTATCCGCAGCTTTTGACACTGTCGATCACTCCATTCTGCTATCCCGTATGAACAGCTATTTTGGAATCGGCGGTGTTGCACTTGACTGGTTCCAGTCATACCTGAGTGGCAGAACATACTGTGTGCGCATTGACAACGTGACATCGGTTACATCGCAGCTAAAGTACGGTCTCCCGCAAGGCTCTGTTCTAGGACCTATACTGTTTTCAATGTACACCTCACCCACGGCTGACATCATCCGGAAGCATGGCCTGAAATATCATTGTTACGCAGACGATACTCAAATATACATTTCAGTCGATCCTACACAGTCAAGCGTTAATGACGCAATACAGCAAATTGAAGCCTGTCTTGACGAACTACGTCAATGGATGTCGCGGAATTGCCTGAAGCTGAACAATGCAAAAAACAGAAGTTATTGTGGTTGGATCCAAACAACAGAGATCAAAAGTCAACATCACAGAGGTTAGAGTGGGCGACACCATGGTTACTCCTACCGACAGTGTCACGAACCTCGGCGTTATCATTGATGAGAATCTCTCCATGGATAAGCACATCGCGAAAGTGTCCAGAGCTGTGTGTATATCAATAAGAAATATTGGAATGATTCGCAAGCACATCAATCAGCCAGTTGCGGAACTACTCACCCACGCGCTCATTACTAGTAGACTGGACACGTGCAATTCACTGCTTCACGGCCTCAATAAAACACAGCTAATACGACTCCAGCGATTACAGAACACTGCTGCCAGACTTGTCACGCTCACCAGGAAATGTACTCACATCACACCCATCCTCAAACAACTACACTGGCTACCAATCGAACAGAGAATCGTCTTCAAAATCTCCATGTTTGTGTTCAAGACAATCCACTGTGTCTCGCCCGTTTACTTGTGTAACCTTGTTAAACTGTACGAACCACTCCGTGGAAATATGCGCTCTGCAAACAAGCTGCTGTTAACAGAACACAAATGCAAGAACTCGTGGGGAGCGCGATCGTTCACAGTATCCGCAGCAAATGTTTGGAATACACTTCCTAACACCATCAGAGCCAGCGCAACAGTCTGTGTCTTCAAGACAGCATTGAAGACACATATTTTTAAAGCTTATTTCGAGTGATACATGCGGACTTTCCCTTGGACATGTTCTGGACTGTATATATTTTAAGACATAAACTCATTTTTTAAATTATTTTATTATTATTATTATTATTGTATATACATTTTTTAGAAATGTTTACTTTACACCGTTTTATTGCTACTTTATTTAATGGTAATTATATTATTTAATTTTTAATTTTTCGGGTCAAAAAAGGTCGCTTTATTGGCATTACTAGTATTGTTCTAACATGATGTTTTTATATGTAAAAGCGCCACGAGCGCCACTACGTGGCGGATACCGGCGCTATAGAAATTGCCATTATTATTATTATAATTATTGTATTATATTAATAGGTCAACATTTTATTTGGTCAAGTGTAATCTCTGATGACGTCAGATAACGACAGAAAGAACACGCTGGTGGTTTTGACGTAGAGCTGAACGTCGTCACGTTACTCATGTGTTAAATCGTTTTGTGTTCTACGACATTTCTATCCAGAGTACACAAAAACATTCATCTTAGAAACCTAATCTGAACAAGTGGCGGCGCATTTGTGATTCCGTGGGAATTTCATGTCGTAAGAAAAAGCCTTTTAAGGGTCAAAAAGACGAATACCGGTATAGTGTACCACTCCAATATTATTATAATAAGTCTCGCTGAGATTAAGTGCATCAAATGGTTTAATAAATACAATCGACGGTGTCATAACTACAAAAAATTGTCCCTCGCGTAGATAAACCTGCCCGACTTCTGTGTGTATTATATTGACAACACATTCCAATTGCTGACATCCTGATGAAAAAAATCATTTGTTCTTCGAGCAACTAACAGGAGTGTATAGGTTCGTAAAACAAATATAACAACACAAAATACAGACATTACCTTAGTACGTCATTTAGTATGTTCATACACACTATTATTTACATCGCAACCAGTTAGTAATTCATGTGAACAGTACTTTTTATTGTTTCCCAGTAAACGTCAAGCAGACGGAACGACGACATCAAAATAATAGTCGAGCTTAGTCATTAGTCGTAGTGTCCTACACGATGAACGTACAAAATCTACAATAGTATCAAGGATTCTTTAGCTTGTGAAGCTATAATATCCTTGATAGTATGCTGGATGAATGACGTTATTTGCGAAACTTCGACGTTGTCGACGTTATTGATCTAATCGCTGTGAACTATTACTAAATTACCAGCTCCATTGTAATTGCCTATGATTATGCATAATAATCACATGAACATGTACTATAACAATTGCGTTTAACTGTAATAAAATCAATGCAAAAATAATTAAGCCTTTAACAAACTAAAATACACACCAATTACATGAATTAACTAAGTATTGATTTGCTTGTGGCCTTCTCAGCATTTGTGCCAAAATATTGCCTTTAAATGTCTCATTTACATTATGAGATGAGCTGCGATGATACAGACATTAGGGTAACGGCAGTTCCTTGCTTTAGAGAGGAGTCTTGGTGTTAAATGTAAAATAATGTGAAGAATGTGTCCATGACACACGTATCTCAGCAGTTCACTACATGCTAGATTTTGTCTTCATTATCTTGTGGCGAATGCGACTTCCGTATAATATTTCAGTGCTCAATTTGGGATGCGCACACGATGCAAGCTGCCTAATACAGAGTAAATAATTTGTTAAAAACCATCTTATTCAACTATGACTGGCGCGTCATAAACGACTGTGTGGTACATCATCAACTATTGCGCTGGACGTCATCAACAATCACATTTGAGGTAGACCTGTGCACGATTGTTACGTCGTCAACAGTTACGTGCACACATGGAAAGCCTCGTTGTATATTGTGCCCGGGCTACAAGGCTGGACGTAGCAGCCGTGATAGTACCCACACTGCACAAACTTGGTCTTGTCGAAGTGGCGGAAATACAACTTGAGGGCGAGTCGGTTCTCTGGCGTGCACGGCGAGTGAGCACCGCAGTCATAGCCGCCTGGAACACCACAAACGTGTGTGTCATACCACAACGTCGTTTTCGTTCAAAAAATGATAAGGTTTAATGGAAATGAATACACTTCCGTTTTAAGACATTGAAACCAGCAACGATTGATCTGCTTGGGGATCGCCGATGCTGGCATTGCGCATGTCCGAACATGGAAATGTTGGGAGAATTTTGTTGAACATTCAAATAGAGGAATTTATTGCAAAATATGTCTGTTCGCAGAGTGCATGCACTGCCGATTTAGTTAGTATGTCATGCTTGTATCACATCAAATTATCCACGAATCGTTACAGTTATTCTTTTCATTGTTTTGGTTAATATGAATTTCGCGCTATGTGGAAGAACGTATGTTTAACCAGGACACTGCGTAGAGCCTAAGCGAGCAGATATATGAACAGGTCATGACGTGAACAATACAGAGGAGTACATATTTAGAACAGGAAACTGGACCAAAGACTGCAAAAACCCAGGCGATGTATGTTACATGTCATAGTCAACTACTTCGTAATCGAACCGATCAGTCACATCCAATAATTTCACATTTTAATGCGGTAATGTATTATGCTCAGGGATACCGATTTTGCGAATAATTTGTCTTCATTGTTGCTAATTAAATGTGCCGACAAAGTGTCAATAAGATGAAACTAATTTTATATTCTTTTCCATAGTACCATCCGAATTTGGAACTGCGTCCATCAACATAATTTTAATGTAAGCAGCCAAACATAATATCCAAACATTGGCATATCCAAATCCTATATTCTTGACATAAAGCTCTGGTGCACGTTATTCATGATAAACGCACAAGACACGTGTGCATCAGCACGGTTCCCGTTCCCTGCCGGCCACGCCTCCAGCCTCAGCACCTTGAGGGTAGACAAGAGGTCGGAGGCGGAAAAGAAGCTCACCGATGCACTTGGTGTCCACGCCGTCCCATGTCCCCGCCTCTGTGCACGCCCTCCGTGCCGATCCATCCAGTATAAACCCGTCGTTGCAGGAGAACTTCACGACGGAGCCGGCCAGTGGACTGCTGCCCTTCTTGGTGCCATTCCCCGGAGACTCGAGGAAGCCACACGTGACCACTGCAAATGGACGACCAACAAGACTGAGTCAACTGATGTTCCGCAAAAATGCGCCTGACTAAATGTATAATACTGCGTCGTAGTTGTGTCATATAACGGACTGTCTAAAGGACGTGGTACTCTAAGAAGTAAACCGATAACAAGACATGCTACCAGACCTAGACATATACAATTAGATCTAGGCGTTGTACATCAATGTAATTGATTACATGACGTATTCACTTGGAGGATGTGTCTGTTTATCAACAAGGCTAAGGAAGAAGGCAGAGTAAAAACATCAAAAATGGATGCCGAATACGCGTTCAGACATTCCGTCGGATAGTTTTGTTGAAATTCAACCGATAAATGTTTTCTTTATGATAAGATACAACCACGAGGCTAAGTTGGTTATGCGATAAGTGAACAGGGAATGTTTGTTATGGCAGATGTCAGACCGTTCTAATAATATAACGATTAAAAGATGACATATTTTTGTTACCTTTCTTTGCTGAATCGACGGCCGAGTCGTGCTGACGAACGGCCTCAGCCGTGGCCCTCGCCACCGATGCCTTTCCGGTCATCAGGTAGTCAGAAATGCACTCTTTGGCGTCCGCTCCTCCGCATATCTCGGCCGCTCGCTGCTTGATGACGCTATCTACTTTCGGCTGCTCGAACTGAGGCTCGAACGATGGATCAGTGTACCCGTCGTGGCTGGTTCCTGCGCCGTAGACAAACATCGACTCCTCCGCTGTGGTTTTCCCTGCATAAAAATTGATGTTACGGCATTGAAACGACTGCGAATACTTGCAACACAATTGTGTCGTGGAAATGTAATCAGACAAGGCGTTGGAGTGGTAGCACACACAATCGGACCATGGTGCATTTGTGGTGTCGTTATTACCAGGAAATTCTGGTCATATGATACCGTTTGATATTTACTTTTCATTATCAATCTTTGAATTTAGCCAATGTGGGGTGTATATCCTCTTTGGTAATGTCGTGTGTATTTAAGTGTTTTCGGTCACAGTTCAATATGTGCGATTTGAACTTCACTGCGCGTATTGAACAGCATATGATACACATGATAGGCTTACGACAGGTTTTAATAACAATACATTAGGTGAAGGGTGATTGGGCTTAGTGCATCATGCGGCAGGTTCAATGGGCAGAAAATGCAAAGTAAGCATTGACTGGCGTTCACAAGGTGATTCGATGAACAGCCATCACAGTGTGATTTCTTCTTTCGCTTACATCACCTATATGCTGTTATATGTGTCATTTATATCTCCTACAAGATACTCACACGTCATCGCGAACTCCTCGTGAAGTTCCTTTGGAGAGGAATTGCTGTCAATGACGACACCGCTCGGGGTCTTTAGGTCATCCGTTACGTCACCATTCGCGTTGCCAAGCAAAGCACGTGGATGGTCTGAGAGACGCAGACATTTACATGTAACTAATAGTACGCTGCACACGGTTGCATGATACCGTACTCAGTACTCCGTGCTTTCTGGGTACGATATCGTGCTCAGACTTGAGCACGGAACGTCCAAATCCTGAGTATGCTCAAGACCATGCTCAACGCCGTACTCAAGCAAACAAAAATGGCAGCTCACGTAGAAATTGGTCGATTTCGTAGTCAAAGTTCGTCGTTTTTGACAAGATGTGCAGTCCGATATCAGCGTCCGAGTCGCTTACGGGGTGTTGTCGATCGATCTTCGTCCATCATCATCATTTTATAGTCGGAAGTTGATATTGTTTATAAATAGTTGCAAGTTTGTTATCTTCGTCAACCAGAGAGTTCCATCTGGCCGCTTCCGTATTTGAATAAAACTGGGTCATCGCGTCAAACGACATCTCGCCGTTGAGCATATGCTCAAGGCGGCGTACTCAGTTGAGTACGTACTCAAGACGTTTCGTAATCACCGTGAGCACGGATTCTCCGCTGAGCATGAAATCTGAGTATGAGTACGGAGTTGAGCATGAGCACCGAGTACGGCTTCGTAATCTCGGGCCCAAGACTACTGATGGTAATGATACACCTTTTCTAAATATGGTCATAACGCCTAAATTATATATATATATATATATATATATATATATATATATATATATATACATACAACCACATTTTGGGGGATAAAAATGGCTTGGTCCAGTGTTATAAAGGATAAACAATAATTTACAACATTGCCAACTTTGATTTAGTTTTCGTTTCACTAATTCAATTCCGTACAACAATGATTTAGCTATACATAATCATGTTTTACTTGTACCTTTATCATATTTATTTCTTATAGTTTTAAACTACTGTTGTCAACACTACTGAACACAGTTTTTCTTTGGATATTAAAGTCGAAAATAAAGTTATTATTATTATTATTATCAAACAGTTCGAAATCACCGAAGAACAAAGACAATTAAGTACAACGCAAATATCAACCAACTTTGATAAATATTGGTTGTCTGGCAGCTAAACTATCGCATTATACACGCAACATCTCGTAAGAATCATCAGACAATTGTGTCATCTTGTGCAGCCACGCGTAACTGTCGAAATTGTGGTCACGTGTCAGAGAAAACGCATGCCACATTTTCGCTGGAAGAGATAACGGCAGCTTGCAAGACATGGACATCACACAGGACAGATTCTCACCTGCATATTTCGGCCAGCTGAGCGTGTAGGAGAAGATTCCCTCAATCCACTTCATCTTGATAACGTAATCGTCGGCCCCGTGGAAGCGG
>OZ024856.1:3747700-3760200 GCA_964017155.1 Oasisia sp. SBJ-2009 | reverse complement strand
GGTAGCGGTAGCGGTAGCGGTAGCGGTAGCGGTAGCGGTAGCGGTAGCGGTAGCGGTAGCGGTAGCGGTAGCGGTAGCGGTAGCGGTAGCGGTAGCGGTAGCGGTAGCGGTAGCGGTAGCGGTAGCGGTAGCGGTAGCGGTAGCGGTAGCGGTAGCGGTAGCGGTAGCGGTAGCGGTAGCAGTAGTAGTAGTAGTAGTAATAGTAGTGGTAGTAAAAACACCAACGATAATGATAACAATACTAAAAATGCTAAAATAATGATAATATTACTAATCCTATGTGATTGGTGTGATTAATATTTGGTCATATCATCAACACCGTAAGTTCGTTTTTTTCAGTACGACGTAATATATGCTAATAACAGTATGAAAACATAGGTGGTGGTGGTGGTGGTGGTGGTGGTGGTGGTGGTGGTGGTGGTGGTGGTGGTGGTGGTGGTCGTCGTCGTCGTCGTCGTCGTCGTCGTCGTCGTCGTCGTCGTCGTCGTCGTCGTCGTCGTCGTCGTCGTCGTCGTCGTCGTCGTCGTCGTCGTCGTCGTCGTCGTCGTCGTCGTCGTCGTCGTCGTGGTGGTGGTGGTGGTAGTGGTAGTGGTAGTGGTGGTAGTAGTGGTAGTGGTAGTGGTAGTGGTAGTGGTAGTGGTAGTGGTAGTGGTAGTGGTAGTAGTAGTAGTAGTAGTAGTAGTAGTAGTAGTAGTAGTAGTAGTAGTGGTTGTAAAAACACCAACGATAATGATAACAATACTAAAAATCCTAAAATAATGATAATATTACTAATCCTATGTGATTGGTGTGATTAATATTTGGTCATATCATCAACACCGTAAGTTCGGTTTATTCAGTACGACGTAATATATGCTAATAACAGTATGAAAACAACAACTGTCAACATTTCTGACATTTTCTGAGTACAACGCAGGTTAAAAAAATTGTTATTCTCTCAAACGGACACAGTCAGCTCTTTACCGAGTGTGAAGTTTCCACTATGGCTGTAGTGCTGGCCGCCGTCGGTAGAGACCGCCACATGTACGACCCCAGTCTTTGTCAGCATCGGAAGTATGCACTGCGCACGCGTGGCGTCGAGGACCTTGGCCGGCGTGACGATGTTGGCGAACTTGCAGACGACGTTCGTCGTGTCCGAGTGTTGGTCGAAGCAGGGTCCGGAGACAGTGACCAGCAACCCGCCCATCATTGGACCATAACTCGGCCCAATATCCAGCGTTCCTGGTGTAAGGGTAACGTCAGATTTATTAACGGGAAAATGGTTAATCTACTGACCCAACACATTTACATCAAAATCCGAGGCAAGTTTCAAGTCAAGCCTCGTCTCGTCTCGTCTCGTCTCGTCTCGTCTCGTCTCGTCTCGTCTCGTCTCGTCTCGTCTCGTCTCGTCTCGTCTCGTCTCGTCTCGTCTCGTCTCGTCTCGTCTCGTCTCGTCTCGTCTCGTCTCGTCAAGTCAAGTCAAGTCAAGTCAAGTCAAGTCAAGTCAAGTCAAGTCAAGTCAAGTCAAGTCAAGTCAAGTCAAGTCAAGTCAAGTCAAGTCAAGTCAAGTCAAGTCAAGTCAAGTCAAGTCAAGTCAAGTCAAGTCAAGTCAAGTCAAGTCAAGTCAAGTCAAGTCTTATGCCAATAACCTAAAGTCTCAAACCAATGCCTTTCAAGTCCAAGTTTCAGGCCAACGATTTGAAGGGTCAAGTCAAGTCTCAAGTAAATCACCTGAAAGACGTTTCGAATAAACAAATGACCGAATCACCATTCGATCTTATCATAGCGAGATATGTTTGTGAAATTGTTTATACACGTGGCCGGGTGCTGAAGTAATACTGCTTATTGTTATATAAGATTAATTAATTTGTCTTTTTCGTGTAGTGTTTGTACGACAAGCAACACGCAATGCTACTGAATTGTAACACTGATCATGAAGTTAGACAAGAAGTCACTTCTAAATAGTGAGACTTCCATTATATACAGGCCTAAAATAAAATAGTCTAGGTATGTCTCTTGTAATCGTTATTATCTACACTGTCTGATCACTGAGGCACCTTCCGTCGCTCTGCAGATACTTATCAAATTAATTACAGTTAAATCAGTATGTGTTAATTAATGCGTAACAGTAGGTTTAGACAGTTATGTGAGGCGGCGCAATGTTTTGATTATTGTATCACTGCTAAGACATGAGACAAAACGTGATCGTCAGAGAGATAAGTATTCATTGAAATTTAGTATGTCAGTGCACAGCTGTTTATCTCACGTATTTTAATTCACATCTTGCATTTGCATCACTCCTAACAATAATCTATACCTTAATCTGTTAATCTCCTGTCGTGGTGCAGATATTTTAAATATATTGACGTTGTTTGTAAAACCGATTTATTTCCTGTACGACCGGTTTGGTTGTAGATCCCTTGCAAAGCATGGCAAGTGTTCCCATACAATTCGCTGCTAGCAGAACTGATCCCATACCGTGCGGGAGCGAGTTCGCATTACATATAGCGTGGGAACGAACTTATTGCTGGGGTCCTGATGACCGGAGCTTCAACACCATTCCACTTCCGCTGTCAAGTTTGATTTGACTTTCCGCACCAAAATTCCAAAATATCTAGTATCTTTATAAACAACTACTCGTTTAAACTGTGCGACTAATAGTTGTTTTCGTTGTTTAAGTTTTACCAAATAGTAAATGCGCCGATGAACGTAATTTTAACTTCACATGCAACAATTATTCTCACTACCTAAACTTTTTTTAACCAAGAATCCTCTGTGCAACCCAGAAATGAATATGTCCCGAAAAGGTCATGTAAAAATGAAACTTTCCAAGTACGTCGGCCTACCTGCGGTGTTGCAGCCGCCTGACTGGACTGTGGAGTCATCGATTCGGAAGACCCAGCGGCCGCGCAGTCCCACGTTAGTTGTCGTCTCGATGTTGACAATAGCCGCCGTGCGAGACCCGGGAACCGACTGATAGACTATCCCGTCACCAGCGTTGAAGCCAACCTACGAGGGGAAAGGGATCATTATTAGAAAGACATCGCTGAAAACGAAAATGTAAAGAATACCGAAGGGCCTATACCACAATAAAGTTGTCAAAAGAATGATTATGTAATATGATTGTAATATTAATGCTAAGCGTGTATTAGTTAAAAACGACACTGTAGTCGAGCACCTCTACACGAAGTGCAGTTACATCATGCTAGATAAAAACTGTGATTGCCACAGCCGCTGAACAACACCGTGGATTATTAATACGACTGTTGTTGGTTAAACTGTAAACTTCGCCAGCCACTAGTCACTGTGCCACTGTTGAGTCCAATTCTCTAGCCGTTGCTCTCTCTCTCTCTCTCTCTCTCTCTCTCTCTCTCTCTCTCTCTCTCTCTCTCTCTCTCTCTCCCATTCTCATACTCTCTTTCTCTCCCTCTTTTCCTCTATCCCCCTCTCGCGCTCTCGCTCTCTCCCTCTCTGCCTCCCTCTCTGCCTCTCTCCCCCTCTGCCTCTCTGCCTCTCTGCCTCTCTCCCTCTCTCCCTCTCTCGCTCTCTCCCTCTCTCCATATCTCATTCTCTCACTCTCTCCCTCCCCCTCTCCCTCTCTCCCTTTCTCCCTCTCTCCCTTTCTCCCTCTCTCCCTCTCGCCCTATCTCACTCTCTCACTCTCGCCCTCTCTCACTCACTCTCTCCCTCTCTCACTCTCTCCATCTCGCCATATCTCCATCTTTCCGTCTTTCGTCTCTGCCTCTCATCGTCTCTCCCTCTGTCCCTCTCTCTATTTTCTCCCCTTCTCTCCCTCTCTCCCTCTTTCCCTCTTTCCCTCTTTCCCTCTCATTTGTCCCTCTCCACTCTCTCCCCTCTCTCTCACTCTCTCAGTCTCTTTACTCTCTGCCTCTCTCTGCCTCTCCCTCCCTCCTCTCTCTCTCTCTCTCTCTCTCTCTCTCTCTCTCTCTCTCTCTCTCTCTATATATATATATATATATATATATATATATATATATATATCTCCCTGTCTTCTTGTCTCCTTGTCCTCCCTTCCTCCGTCCCTCCATCGCTCTCTCTCTCTCTCTCTCTCTCTCTCACTCTCTCTCTCTCTCTCTCGCTCAATTCGTCCTTTCTTCCCCCATAGCCCTTTAATTGTCCTTCTCTCTGTCCCCCCCCCCCTCTCTCCAGCTCAAATACCCCTTTTAACAGTAAGATGTGTATGTACCTGCGCTGGAGTCCCGCCCAGTCCGGTGCTGTGTGATCCACCGCTTGCTGTTCCCGTCGTCCACGCGATGTCGCCGTAGTTGAACATCGTGAAGGACTGGCGGCCATTTGTAATCAGCACGATTTGGAACGTATTCAACTGTGGCGAATCAACCAATGTTATTCTGAGAGGTTCTGTAGAATATTGTTTCTCATAACTTAAAAATTATTTAAAGAAACATATTGCATGCACAAGCATCTAGTAGGAATTAGTATATTATTACCTGTATTATATTCATTTATTGTGGACACACAATGCATCTACCGCACTGATATTTGTTATATTTGATATGTGTTAATCATTGTCTCTTCCACATTCAACAGACGCCTATGACCTCATGTAGGCCCACACTTACGAAACTGGACGACGACCCTGTATAGTACGTGACCTGGTTGTTTAGCAGAATGTTGATTATTACGACTTATTATTAATTTTAATAAGTACATGCATAAATTGTATTAACATTGCTTTCAATTAGTACATTACCATATGTAAATATTCATTTGTTTTTAATCTTGAACGTCCAGTGCAATGCGTGTTATAAATTCCGTATTCGTTCTCTGCTACATTCATCAAGGGCTCATTTCACTAATATTCTTAAGACCTTATAAGCTTCTCTTTAAATTGATGTTGGTCCTTAACAGTGATCAACACCTTGAGAACTGTCAACACCTTAACACGCCAGCGGTACATAGTCACTGGTGTGTCATGGAGATGCTGTCCTTACTATAAAACAATCAGCGGTTGTTTGCTTTTTTTAAATCTCCTTTAATTTAACAACATATTATTTATATGTTTAACTATGACCTCTCCTTGAGAGCTCTTTATCTTACTGAACAGATCCTATGGCTATGACCTCATGCAGGCCCACACTTACGGGAGTAGACGACGACCCTCCGAAGTACGTGACCCGGTGCCACGAAGCAACGAAGACCCAAGTGGCTGAGAAGTGAGTGAACCTCACGAATGCTTTGGTCACATCCCTGGACGCCCTTCGCAGAATGTCACTGTCTCTCGTTTCCCTGTTCGTAGCATATATGCCATATATGTTAACATTTTGAAACGTATTGACACGGATGGAATTCGAATGGAAGAAAACAACGAAGTGAGAGCAGTTGTTGACATGAGAGTGCCAGGAAAAAGACCAAGGGGGAGACCAAGAGGGAGATGGATGGATTGCGTCCGAAGGGATATGCAGGAACTCCGGATCGCCCCGGAAGGTGCCCAGGACCGAACATTCTGGAAATCAAGAATTCGGGCCGCTGACCCCACCTAGTGGGAACAGGCGAAGAAAAAGATTGATACGGAATACATTCGTCGTTCACGATAGTCTTAATGCCAAACTATTTCATCGTTTGTTTTTAATCTTGTTGGTGTTACCAATAATCCTAAACACATGCGCTCATATGCACTCTCTGTGTGCGTTTCTCCACGTAGAGTAACTTTTTTGAAATAGTATAAACAAACATGTAGCTTCTCACGGACAGACCTGTAGTACACCCGTCCGCTATTCTTTCTAGTGTCCACGTCTCCCCAGAAGGCTGCGATGACCCGACGGTTTCCGTCCAAAGGGAAGGCATCGGGAGTGTACTTGGCTACTTCCTCAAGGAAGGAAATCACTCCGTTGGTGTTTACCTGGAAAAGTGGAAAAAAGTCTTTGTTCTTATGTTTTCTCCGTTGTCTCTTAATTCAACAAGTTCAAGTAACATCCTCTCCATCCAAGCGTTACACATTATTATTACTTCTTCATTCCCAAAAGAATGTACACGTGCTTTTCCGATGAAGTTCTACTTAAAATATGACATCGCCAACAATATAGTTGTGTTTTATATGGGATTTAAATTGTCATCCGTATTTATTCTACCAGTGAATGCAAACACAAGGGTCAACATTATATGCAATCATGTCTGCAAGGTAGTGCCACCGAACAATAATAAAGACAAAGTAGGTAATTTGACAACGAAATCATAATAATGTAAGAACCTACAATCATCAGATTTATCCTTACGACTAAATCGCATGTTGCTATTAAAACAGTTATTCTCGGTTACTTAATGCTACATCTAACATTGCATCAAATAATAAATATAAGTTTCAATGTTTTATAGCAAGCATTTCCATTTAAATAAATAAATATACCATTTTGTCCGTTTTAAACATCACATTAAAACAACGGGGAATTCTTCTTCAGTTATATTTTAATGACAAATTAATCAGTCTTGCTTTGTGAATTTCCAATGAAACGCGCTTGCTTTATGTGGTTTATTTCTTATTATTTCAAATGTAGCTGTTACAGACAAGAAGTAACACAAATTCGATGTACTTACATAGAGAGATTCGTGCTCTTGGTCAACGAACGGAAACTTCACAGAGATTGGCACATCTCCGGTGCTGCCGTCGTCGTTGACTGGGGCTATCCTGTCCCCGACTGCCGTGCCGTAAGGGTAGAAGTGTGGCGGGGCTGGAAGTGGCGCGGCGACCGTCACTGACGTCGTCAGCAGAGCGCCGAGCGCCAACAGCGTAGCACGAAGCTTGAGCAGGAGCATTTTGTTGCCCTCGGAGGATGAAGCGTGTGGGCTCCGGCAGCGGTTATATACGCTCCAACGAGGAAACGAGAGCGACTGCGCGGTTACCTCACACAATAAGACACTTTGTATCATTCAACATCTGAGATCATTGCTCCGGCGTCGCGACGAGTTCGTTTTCTGGTTCTACAGAAAGCCTACATGGCGACTTCGTGATTGGTTGATCGTGGTTGAGTGTACTTGTGCACGTACGTGCATTGTGTGCGTGCTAGCGTGCATATGAGCATGGCGTCGTCGCTTTTTTGTAAAGGTTTTTACTCTCCCTTCCTCTTTTCCTCCCTCCTCCTCACAACCTTGCCTTCCTCTAACCGCATCTCACATAAATAACAACACACATGCGCGTGCACACACTTATATATATAAACTAACTTTACACGTAAGTTACATAAGGGATGTATAATTAATGTCGGATATATAATTAATTATGGTGTGTGTGTGTGTGTGTGTGTGTGTGTATGTGTGTGTGTGTGTGTGTGTGTGTGTGTGTGTGTGTGTGTGTGTGTGTGTGTGTGTTTGTGTGTGTGTGTGTGTGTGTGTGTGTGTGTGTGTGTGTGTGTGTGTGTGTGTGTGTACACCAGTATTTAAGCTTGGCAGGAGTAAAAGTAGATTGTGTCAGCTTAACACACACACACACACACACACACACACACACACACACACACACACACACACACACACACACACACACACACACACACACACACACACACACACACACACACCAGTATTTAAGTTTGGCAGGAGTAAAAGTAGTTTGTCAGCTTAATAATAATAGTATTGCTGGCTGTTTATCTATATCTACATTATAATATTACATATAATATAATATAATATTATTACAAATAACATGGATTCGATGCAATTTGTACAGGGTTCTTGTATTAACCTGTTTACGCTCATGCAAACTAGAGAAGCCAAAAAAGGCTACGCACTACGCTAATACAATGCGAGTGTTGTTGTGGTGTCGACGTGGTGTTCATCGTTCGGTCTAGGTCTGCAGAAAAACACGTAGACGTTATGTCTGCCAGTAGGCTTAGTTGACTACCCTTTTGATACCTAATAAAATATGATGCTTTCTTACAGTCCAGATGACACGGCCATCGTGATGTTGGTGCAACGTGGCGTCACCTCAACCACAAACTCGACAGGTATGTTGAATAACGCCCACTTATTATATTATAACCTCACACCCCGCTGGGTTTTAACGCGATATTAACTTAACATATCACTTCAATTTGTAAATGTCGCAGTCGCAGTCAACCAGTGCGACGTTACGGTTAATTAAAGGCGCTAACGAGGGCCACGGACAGAAAACAGTGGCGTTCCAGTGTCGATGGCCTATGCTCCTAGCGAGCAAACAGGCATAAGTAACTAAGTAACGAGGGCGCACTGGACACACGCACACGCACACGCACACGCGCACGCGCACGCACACGCACACAAACACACACACACACACACACACACACACACACACACACACACACACACACCAGTATTTAAAGGACAAAAAAGGCTACGACTTCGTGTCATACACCTAATAGAGTTTATACAACGTAACAATTTCCACATATACTCAATTTTTTAACGTCAGCGGTTTACTCAGAATGTGACTTTAAAGTCTAAAATTCTAACGAAATCCACGATGGTCTAGATGTCGCCATAGGTGAAGGGTTAATTTGGCTTGGCCATTCAGCGCGCGGCATTCTATATCTCGGTCAGCTTCCGGCTTCCGGCGTCGACGTCCTCTTGTTAAATCTTGTTAAGGGTCAACAACTTCGAGTCTTCGACAGTTCGTTCAGTTGGCGTGACATCTAGCAGCTGCTTATAGACGTATATCTAAATCTGTGATTAAATCTATGGTAAACTTTAGTAATTATGCCTTCGTGTTCGGCATACGGTTGCAATAATAGTTGAAACAACCGGTAATATTGAAGCAATGGATTCAGGTTGGTGATTTGCGGGCGTACTGTTTGTCACTTTGCTCGGTCCATTTTGAGGAGAAATGCGTTGATGTAGACATGTATCATCAGTTGATGGGATGATTTCAGCGATAACAATAATAGACAACTTTATATTTACCGTCATCAGCATGTTACGCGCGTTGCCGAGTTGCAGCCATTTCATGACAACAGCCAAACCCTATGCAGGGAATCTACGTGGAGAGCGCCTCGATCACCGTCGTGACGTCATTCTTCGTCTAAGATGGGGTAGCGCATAGAATTTGGATAGCTGGGTGTTACAAAATATTTTTCTGGTTAACCGCTGGCGTTAAAAAATTGAGTATATGTGGAAATTGTTACTTTATATTAACTCTATTAGGTGTATGCCACGTAAAAGTTAACTTTGTTTGTCCTTTAAGTTTGGCAGGAGTAAAAGTAGATTGTCAGCTTAATAATAATAGTATTGCTGGCTGTTTATCTATATCTACATTATAATATTACATATAATATAATATTATATTATTACAAATAACATGGATTCGATGCAATTTGTACAGGGTTCTTGTATTAACCTGTTTACGTTCATGCAAAATCGAGAAGCCAAAAAAGGCTACGCACTACTCTAATACAATGCGAGTGTTGTTGTGGTGTCGACGTGGTGTTCATCGTTCGGTCTAGGTCTGCAGAAAAACACGTAGACGTTATGTCTGCCAGTAGGCTTAGTTGACTACCCTTTTGATACCTAATAAAATATGATGCTTTCTTACAGTCCAGATGACACGGCCATCGTGATGTTGGTGCAACGTGGCGTCACCTCAACCACAAACTCGACAGGTATGTTGAATAACGCCCACTTATTATATTATAACCTCACACCCCGCTGGGTTTTAACGCGATATTAACTTAACATATCACTTCAATTTGTAAATGTCGCAGTCGCAGTCAACCAGTGCGACGTTACGGTTAATTAAAGGCGCTAACGAGGGCCACGGACAGAAAACAGTGGCGTTCCAGTGTCGATGGCCTATGCTCCTAGCGAGCAAACAGGCATAAGTAACTAAGTAACGAGGGCGCACTGGACACACACACACACACACACACACACACACACACACACACACACACACACACACACACACACACACACACACACACACACACACACACACATATATATACACACACACCATTATTTAAGCTTGGCAGGAGTAAAAGTAGATAGTCAGCTTAATAATAATAGTATTGCTGGCTGTTTATCTATATCTACATTATAATATTACAACATATAATATAATGTAATGTAATGTAATGTAATGTAATGTAATGTAATGTAATGTAATGTAATGTAATGTAATGTAATGTAATGTAATGCAATGCAATGCAATGCAATGCAATGCAATGCAATGCAATGCAATGCAATGCAATGCAATGCAATGCAATGCAATGCAATGCCATGCCATGCCATGCCATGCCATGCCATGCCATGCCATGCCATGCCATGCCATACTATATTATATTATATTATATTACATATAACATGCAAAATAGAGAAGCCAAAAAGGCATCGACCGCACCACGCTAATACAATGCGAGTGTTGTTGTGGTGTTGACGTGGTGTTCATCGTTCAGTCTAGGTCTGCAGAAAAACACATAGATGTTATGTCTGCCAGTAGGCTTAGTTGACTACCCTTTTGATGCTTAATAAAACATGATGCTTTCTTACAGTCCAGATGACACGGCCATCGTGATGTTGGTGCAAAGTGGCGTCACCTCAACCACAAACTCGACAGTTATGTTGAATAACGCCCACTTATCATATTATAACCTCACACCCCGCTGGGTTTTAACGCAATATTACCTTAACATATCACTTCAATTTTTTAATATCGCAGTCAACCAGTGCGACGCTACGGTCAATTAAAGGCGCTAACGAGGGCCACGGACAGGAAACAGTGGCGTTCCATTGTCGATGGCCTATGCTCCTAGCGAGCAAACAGGCATAAGTAACTAAGTAACGAGGGCGCACTGGACACACACACACACACACACACACACACACACACACACACACACACACACACACACACACACACACACACACACACACACACACACACACACACACACACACACACACACACACACCACATCTCGTGATTTTCCACTAGGTAGTCGGAAGTTTGTCTTATTATTAATTTTACTACTAGACCGATGTAGGGTTTTTAAGAGAGATGAGTGATCAGTCTCCGTCTATATGCCTATAAATTTGTTTTATGAACTGAAGAAGTATGAGGACATTTCCTAAGCTGACCCCCTCAGGCCGAAAAGTGGGGGGACGCGCCCCCTCGTCCCCCACTGATCGACGCCCATGCTGTGCCTGTGTAGAACTTCCCAATTCAACATTCTGGCAAAGAAATATGTCATCACTCAAATAATAATAAGAAGAAGAAGAAGAAGAAGAACATTTATAAAGCGCCATAAATCTAGACATATCGATTCGGAGACGGTGAAATGGGAATAAGTTACACAAAGTGCAGGAATCCGCCGCTTCTGCCGTAGGCGATAAGTATCAAGCAGTCGAGGGATGCAACACAAATTTCATCATTTAAAATGTGCTTAATGACTAGAGCCTATTAATAATATCAACACAAGGTTGCAAACTGATAGAGCCCGGCAGCGGCTTACATTGTTACGGTAGTTATAAACTTTCCGATTGGCCTTTCGGCGTATGGGCGACAAATAAAAAATCATCAATGTGCAGCGAAATAACAAAGCATTTTTTGTATAAATGCCACGGGCTGTTCCATATCTCTCCTGTGACTACTACTGTGTCTACAATTCTCACATTAATCAGTCTGTTAGCAATAAACCGCCCTGACACTCGGTCAGGTTCGTGAACAAATAAGAGTAAGACAGGGTTGTGGGTGAACGTGTAGATCTGCATTGTTTTAATGTTATGCAATAACCATATGTTCAAAATAATCAGGTGAATTTCACACTGTCTGCTGTACGCTGACAGTAATATATTTTTTATTTCAGTTGTACCATATCATATAAATACATATTACTACGAATATTATTCAAACAAAAAACGGGCATTTCCCTTGTACTACTGTATATGTTTCTTTGCATATGTCTACAATCACAGCCCATTTTCTCAAAATGGTGCTACACAATTTTCAATACCAAACTTTTTATTGAACCACGAAACGTTCAATAACACGTTCATGAAGAAGACATATTTTTGATGTCGTCGATGCCATCGACGAATCTGTACACATAGATTAAGTAACTTCTTCTTCTATAGGAAACGGTGACAAAAACTGATGAAGCACTGAGAGTTGGAGGATTTCGTGTGCGCTACACAGTGAGTGAACGTTGTGTTGTTATGATATTAGTCTATATACAAACCTCACGACGAGAGGTGACGAACCCATTATGTGCGCATACCTTTATTTGGATCTATTAGTATTACGAGACAATGCCTTTTAAAAGCGGACGCAATAGTTTGGTTTGGGTGCGTGCCAGGTGCTGTGCCCAGAATTGGCAAGGGGAAGTCTGCTATTTAGAACATGGGAAAGTTAAACAGCAAAGGGTATTGCAGTTAACTCTGCTCGCCTAGGCATTATTGGCAATCAAATTTGATTTTTAAACTGGATGTTTTGTTTACCATTAGAACGTGATGCAGGCGGAATCTTTCGAATTGCGAACATTGTTCCGAGCTTAATGAATTAATTAAACACAAAC
>OZ024856.1:3740200-3742700 GCA_964017155.1 Oasisia sp. SBJ-2009 | reverse complement strand
GGAAATACTCGAATGGACAGGACTTCCACCTCTGGAAGATCTTCTGATCAGAAAGAATCTCCGGTTGACTGGACACCTCGTGAGGATGTCACCAGACAGGCTACCAAAGCAGATTCTCTACTCTCAACTGTCTTCTGGTCACAGAAATAGAGGGCGCCCTCGTCTCCGGTTCAAGGATACCATCAAGAGAAACCTGAAGCTGAGAGACATGAAGACTGACTCATGGACATCACTCTCACAGCAAAGAGATAAATGGAGAGCAATAGTGAAGTGATTGAACCAGTCTTTGTCGCATCGCGACAAAGACTGGAGTCCAGAACAAAATATTTTTGTGACGAATGCTTCACAACCATACAACAGGCAGTTTCAAGACGTTGGATCGCTACGTTTTGAGAAACAACGATGTTTACGGTGTCTGTTCTCACCTCAGAAAGAAATTGAAATTGTCATGTATTTTGCTGTCAGTAACCGGTCTTGCCGTCTGGCGATCAACGCAGTAGTCATGACCTGTCAACGAACGCTAAAGCATTTACATGAGAAGTCTGAAAGCAACAGTTGTAAGTCAGTTAGTTACAAGACCAGAACAGAGACACGAAGTAATGTTATAGTGTAGGTTAGGTACAAGGAGTATTATTTCACGCATAGATTATAAATTTATAGAAGGAATTATCTATTGATTGTATGAATGTTGGTAGCGTGAATAAAATTAAAACAAAAATTTTACGGACTTAGAGGCTCTGTTACTTTCTGGAGTTCTGCTCTGATGGTAACTTTGTTAGATATTGTTAGTAATGTCATAAATGAAAGTATCGTGCACGCGTCTTGTTGACTGATATTGTTTATTGACTATTCACATGACACAACTGTGCGTATTTATTCCCCAGGTCGTGGACGAATACAAGCGAACCATTGTGTTCCGTTTCGGTCGAGTGCGGAATGGCGCCGAGGGACCGGGTAAGGACGACACTGAGATAAAGAGCTCTTAAGGAAAATTAATTCTTAAACCAACTCCGTTATTAAATTTAATGAATTTTACAAAACGCAAATTAATGTCCATTGCCACATTCCCGTGGACACTATTTCCATGCCGTACGAGTGCCGGTGTCCCGCTGATGTGTCATGGTATTGGCAGTTTTCAGACATTCAAGATCATTGTTAGGTATCAAAATTCATAGATTTTAAGTGCAAAATCGGGATTAGGAGCTTTTAAGAACGTCAGTGAAATGATCCCCAGAGCCTACGGCTGATACATACAACCCAGCATCGACGCCTCCATCACACGGTATCACTTCACCACCACACTCCAGTATATATGTAAAATTAATGTTTGGTGAAGTAGTACTAACCTCAGGTTTCAGTTGCATATTTACCTCATCAGTAAGTCCAAACAGAACGAACGTTAGTGTGGCGCAAAGGTCCACATAAATATCTGCTACATAACGCTGTTGTTAGCGACCACAGAGGGTTTGATAAATGAGATAAAATGTGCAAACTATTAATATAACGTCAGTCTTTTGGGTAAACCAAATGTAACAAGAAGCACTACAATGGCTAGTTTTCGTTGCTTTAATTGTTTCTTTCAGATATTTATTACTGAGGTTGTGTATTAGTTTCCTTTTATGTCATCTATTTTCAGATTTTTTTAATTACTGTATGATATTGTTTCAATATTATGCAATTATTCGTGTGCTCTACAAAGGGTAAACTTATTAGAACATGTTGTACGTGATTAACTTATTTCGGCGCATATCTTTTGAAACGTACGACGTATTGACCAATAAATTGGTCACGTACTGGTGTCGAAACGTCGTACGTTTCAAACGATGTGCTTCGAAGTAAGTTAATTTCTTACAACATAACCATGAGCAATGCATTTCACGTCACTGTAACATGTTAGCTTGTTTGTCCAGCTTTTGCATTTTTTTTAAAGAATAACTTACAAAATTCGACTTACAAACGGTTCACCTTTTAAACTACAACAAGCAATTAAAACTCGGATTTATTTAATGGATTCTCAAGGTTTAAGTCTTCAAATAAATCCTCAGTGCGCTATGTTTCTATGCTGATATTGGACCGGCAAATGGCCTGGGGGAAATTGCCAGAGGTAACGAGAAAGGGCAGTTGTTTTGACCGTTTCAATAAGTATACACCGTTTTAGTTATACTACATGCCTATGTTATCTCTTATCGTAATCATGAATGTAAGCATATGTGATATTTTAATATGTTCTTTTTAGTCTAACAAAATAACGAGTATGATTCATTGATATAACAGACAACATAATTCGCGATGGATAAAGCCAATTGAGGAACGGATATGTCATATTTCCATCCAAAGCTAGGCCAATATGTATTTTAACTGCTTTACTGCCTATTCGTTTTGGACATTCGCGACCATATTCAAATATAATTTTATAATAATAATAATAACTTTATTTATACACTAAAAGGTAGTTCTCTATTCAGAGGAGTTTACAGTACAGTATTCGATAACATAAAAT